>CM057831.1:50332479-50434979 GCA_030068075.1 Paguma larvata
ACAGGACCACTATAATCCCAAAGAAAGGCCATGTGCCTCTACATTGTGAGAGTGGGAATGAAAGGGAAATGAAGAATATGAAGACATTGAGGAGACAGAGTATGAAGAATCTGGGACATGAATGTGGAGATAAAAAAAGAGGTTTAAAGCCTTGATGGCTAGGTATTTGGTCAGGATTTGGAATTTCCTTGATTAGCCTCAAGTTTGGGAGTAGGGGCAAAGAAATATATATGAAAGAGGAGGAGGAGAAGGTGAAGTGTCAGCTTTTAGATGTGTTCTGTGATGTAAGTGACGTGTAGTTTTCTGAGCATGGCCTTTCAAGATAGCCTCGGATCATGATTGTGACTGCTGTCTGGAAGTCCTTGAACAAGGTACACAACTACTGACTGGCATTTCCATCTCCATAAAATGGGGTCAGTAGCGTTGTCTCACAAGTTTACTGAAGGATAACTGTATGTGAGGGTGTAACATGCTTTCACAGAGAAGCAGCTGGGCAAACATTTCCTCCCTCCTCTTGTCATTGCCATCCTAGGTAAGCATGCTTGGAGATGTAACCAAGACAGGCAGGATTTACTTCACCAGTACCTCCTGAACTCCTGGAAATTCCCAATCAGACCTCAGAAAAACCATACTATTGTTCACATCTTTCCCTACGGTATCCGCCCAGCTCCTCTGTCAGGAATCCCTTGATGATTAATTCCCAGCCAGGACCAGGTTGTTAAATATCCCCAAAGCCATTTCTATGATTCCCTTCAGTGTATTCATGTAAGCGCTAAAGACAAATGTACTTTCTGCCATTGCAGCCACCAGGAACAGGTCCGAGTCATGGATGAAGCATTCCACTAAGTTACCTGCTGCATCCACTTCCAAATGAGACCTTGTTTACCTAGCTGTTGAATTAAAGAATTTCAGACAAGAAACATCATCCAGTGGGCTGCACTAAACCTAGGGAGAACAACATTAGGAGTGTGGTTTTGTAGACGACTGTATCTGAGGACTCAAGCTTTTTCTTGCTCCATGTCAGCTCAGATATTTTCCAACAGTAATTCTATGAACCTCCTTACAACTTTTTTTAATTATGTCATCTATGTTTTGACTAGATAGTTGGGGGAGTTGGTTGTTATTGATAGGCAGAATATTGAAATTTAAAAGTGGGTTTGGAACTTGGCTCTCCAATTATTCTGTTTGCCCTGGAATAAGTCACAAAGTCCCTGGGGTGAATAGTACATGATTAACCTTAGCTGTCTTATTTGCAAACAGAAATAATAACCAGGTCTACTCCCCCAGGTTAGGATAGTTATTATGATAAAGTTGTCATAACTGTACAATGCTTTATATATAGCTTGGTTTTCTTTCATAGTATTTTAAGTGGTGCTTACTATCTAATTTTCTTGATCAAGTCTGAGAACCTCAATTATTTTGTTGATCTTTTCAAGTATTAACTTTTTCTTATTTTCTCTGTCTGTAATATTAGGTCTTCTCTTTCTTAAGTCTTTGTACTTTCTGATTTATTCTACTATACTTTTTTCTAACTTCTAAGTCAGATGGCTTATTCATTTTAAGCCTTCTTTTCTAATGCACATATTTAAGGCTAAAACTTTCCCTGTAGTACAACTTTAGCTACAACTTGTAAAATTTTTATGTTTGATTTTAGTTATTCTTAATATATGTATTATATATTATATGCATATAAATACGTGTGTACATTTAATTTTCATTGTATGTTCTATGAGTTATCTAGAAGTGTTATCTAGAATCTAGTGTTATCTAGAATCTATTTTTAATTTCAAATGCATGGGAATTTTGTGTTTATATACTTCCTTATTGACTTATAATTTAATTGTATCGAGCTCAGACAATATAGTATGATAAGTTATTTTTTTAATTTATTTTAAATCTTTATTTATTTTTAATGTTTATTTTTGAGAGAGAAAGAGTGTGAGTGGGGGAGGGGCAGAGAGAAAGGGAAACACATTTTCCAAGGCAGATTCCAGGCTCTGCTCTGTCAGCATAGAGCACAACACTGGGCTGGAACCCACGAACCATGAGCTCATGACCTGAGCCAAAGTCAGACGCTTAACCAACTAAGCCACTCAGGCTCCCCGTTAAATGTTTACTTATTTTGAGAGAGAGAGGGAACAGGAGCATGCCTTAAAGTGGGGGAGGGACAGAGAGAGGGTGAGAAAGAATCCCAGGCAGGCTCTGAGCTTAGCTGTCAGCACAGATCCCTACAGAGGGCTCGATCCCATGAACCATGATGTCATGACCCGAGCCAAAATCCACAGTCAGAGGCTTAACCAACTGAGCTACCCAGTCGTGCCGTAACAGTTTTTAATACAAGATTTGTTTGATATAGATTAGTACATGGCCAGGTTTGTAAACATTTCTTGGGTTTTGAAGAAGTATGTATATCTACCAGTTGACTTGATGGAGGAATTTATATATGTCTTGTAAATCAAGTTTTTAAATTGCTGTTTAGGCATTCTGAACTTTACTATATTTTAGTAGGGTTTCTGTTTGACCTATCAATTTTTGAGAGAGATATATTGAATTCTTTGACAGTGAAGGTAGAATTGTCCATTTCTCAATATATTTCTACCAAATTTTGCCTTGTATATTGAAAATTATTGAGATGTATGTAAAAATATTATATATTCTGTGCATGCAAGGTTAGGATGGTTATATATTCCTGGTGAAAAATTTCTGTCATTATGTAACCTTCTGTGTTCTTGATAATATTTTCTCCCTTAAGTTAAACACTCATCCCATATTTGGTTTATATTCATCAGATATATGTTTATCCTTTTATTTTCACCCATCCCTGCATCCTAAAGATTTATGTTTATCTCTTGAAAACATTTAAGTGGAAGTCTAGTAACTCCTATCTTTTACGTTGTTCAGGTTCATTGGAGACTGAACTTATTTTTCCATTTCTTTTGCTCTCTATTTGTCCTGCTTTTCAAATCTCCTTTTCCTTTGTTTTTTGATTGGGGAGTTTATTTGTTGATTTATTTATTTATTGCTTCTTCCACTTCCTTTACCCCCCACTGCTTTGGAACACAGATTTCCATAAGTAGTTTCCTTTGATCATGCAAATTTAATGCAATTTAACCTTAATATTTTAATCCCCAAGCAAGACAAGAATTGCATAATATTTTAACTTTGATTGTCTGCCCCTATCCTACATTACTGCCTACTTTTTCAGTTGTGTTCTTCATAACCCCTAAATAACACTTCACTGTTATTTTATAGAGACATGATTTCCCTTGATTTGTCTGCATTTTTACCAGTTAGTTCCCATTTCTTCATACTTCTCACACCTTCCCTGTGAGATCATCTTCTTTCCTACTGAATTTCAACTTTAGAAATTCCTTTAATGAAGGACTATTGCTCAGCTTTTTGTAAACTCAGCTTTTGTTTGTCTAAAACTATCTTTATTTTGGGACACCTGGGTGGCTCAGTTTGTTATGTGTTCGGCTTTGGCTCAGGCTATGATCTTGCAGTTTGGGAGTTCAAGCCTCACGTTGGGCTCTGTGCTGACAGCCTGGAGCCTGCTTCAGATTCTGTGTCTCTCCCCCTATCTGTTCTTCCCCTGCTCACACTCTGTCTCTCTCTCTCTCTAAAAAATAAATAAAGATTAAAAAATTTTTTAACTGTTTTTATTTTATCCTCATTCTAAGATCATTTTCCTAGGCACATATATCTAGCTTGAGATTTATTTCCTCTAGCATTTTCAAGTTACTATTTAACATGTTCTGGCTTCTATCATTTCTTCTATCAGTCTGTTTGTCATTCCTCCACAGGTGATGTGTCTTTCTTCTTCCCCTTAGTTTCCCCTTTTGTTGATCTCTGGTGCTATGTGTTTTTATGACATTATGGTGAGGTGTGGCTTTCTTTTTATTTGTCCAGCTTGATAAATGTTATGTTTCCTGTATCTCTGTATTTTTCCTTGGTTCTGGAAAATTCATAGTCATATTCTTCTCAAATCTTTCATTTCTATTTTCTGTCTTCTTTCCTTCTGAAACTCCATTGATGCACATTAGATATACTCATTATGTCTTACATATCTCTTTACCTGTCTTCATGTCTTCTCCCATCTTTGCTATACTCTGGGAAACTTCCCAAACAGAGAGAGAACTCACAGGGGATTATTTCTCTAGGTGTCTGGTGACCTTTGATGGAGAGCCCGTATTTGATTGCTCATACTCTGTGGAAATCCCAGGTGTCTTTACTGGGGTCCTTTATTCCAGCAAGGATATGCACTTGCTTCTGTTTGGGATAAATATGATCCCCCTTAAAGGCCCTTGGCAGTTATCATACCTGCCACTGCCCCTAAACATTATTTCAATTCCAGTAAAGATGAAACTACAACACTGTATTTGATTCCCTCAATTTGTAGAAAGGTTGGTGGAGTCTTAGAGTTTTCTCTTTAATTCCTGAAAACCTAGCAATACGTTTAAATGGAATATTTAGTGTAGCATCTAGTAGTTTTGAAGTAGGACCTTTGAGAGTCTGTCCTCTACCATACAGCCAGAACTCTTTAAACAGCCCAGATACAAAAGCATTTGGATTCTTTAGGAAAATCTTAATATTTCCCCACCATGATTTCGTATTCATTCTTAGTTAGTGGAACCCCCTACCTTCATTTGGCCTTAGGAATGCTAATGAGAACAATTAGAAAAAGATACCCAGAACTTCTGCTGGAAAGAAACTTAAAGATCCTCAAAACAAATCAAGCATTCCATTTGCCCTCTATAGTCTTTTCAGGCACTATGGCTCGCCTTATACACACCAGTGAAAGGGAACTCACTACTCATGAAGAAGCCTTTTTATTCCTCTATTCCTCTATTCCTTTGTTCATTCATCTGTACTTCAATTTATCTACCAAAAGGGAAAGAGATTTGTTGCAAGAAATTTTCTTGCCCAATAGTGAGGGCTGGCTAGGCAAGTCCAAAATCCCTAAGATAAGCCATCAAGAAAAGTGGATTGAAACCTCTGACAGAGAAGCTAAAGCTTGTTCCACAGGCAGAATTTCTTCTGCTACAGGAAGCCTCATCTTTGCTCTTAAGGCCTTTGAGCTGATTGAAATGGTCTTGTCCAGATTACCTAGGATAGTCAAACTTACTTAAAATCAACTGATCATAGACGTTAATCACAGCCACAAATACCTCTATGGAAACACCTTGATTAGTCCCCAGGTATGCAACTGAGTATCAGGGGACTTGGGCTCTGCCATATTGTCACATGAAGTTGGCCATTACAGGTGCTTTCTCTGTACTCGGAACTGCATTAGGCATTTTGCATTTTACATCTTTACACCTTTTAATGACCATTGAATTAAATATTATTCTTGTTTTAAAGATGAGAAAATTGTAGCTCAGGAAAAATAAGCAATTTACTATTGTCATTATTATTTCTAATACACGTGGGGAAACAAGCATGAGAACATGAAATAACCAGTCAATGTTCAGCATATGTGCAAAGCCCTTCAAAAAAATGCTCCATTTTATTTTTTTAATGTTTATTTATTTTGAAAGAGAGAAAGCATGAGCTGAGGAAGAGCAGAGACAGAGAGAGACACACACACACACACACAGAATCCAAAGCAGGCTCCAGGCTCTGAGCTGTCAGCACAGAGCCCGATGTGGGGCTCGAACTCACGAACCATGATATCATGACTTGAGCCGAAGTCGGATGCTCAACCGACTGAGCCACCCAGGTGCCCCAAAATGCTCTATTTTAAAGCTCAGTAAATATTTTTTTCTGGAACCATCCTCATTTTAAGAAAGCAGCGAGTAGCTTTGCCTTTCACTAGAAATAAAATGATACTCAACATATTCACTCAGGTGTGTTTGCATGTGTGTGTGTTATGGAAGGAGGGCCACACAGAGTGGTACCCTTGTGATGATATAGCTAGAAATGAAGTCTATATCTTGCCTTCCCCAGAATGTTGTTTCTGTCTGGAAGTGCTTTGATCCCCTTGAATTAGCACACAATTATGATTTTATATTTACTGAATTTATTTTTTTGATCATGGGAAATTTCTCAGTGGTCCCTTTTCTCCCAAAAGCAAGTCCTTTTTTACATGCATTAATTAATATAAGTTGGAATATCAAATGAATAGTCAGAAATTCTATATTATACACATGGTTTCATGAACCTCTGGGTTATACGTCAGGTGGTAGCCAGGACAATGTCATTGTGTTGGTATTGGATTTGAAAGTTGACAGGGCAGGGGCACTGGGTGGCTCAGTCAGTTAAGCATCCAACTTCAGCTCAGATGATTGTCTCGCGTTGGTTCGTCAGGTGGAGCTCCACCTCAGACTCTGTGCTGACAGCTCATAGCCTGGACCCTGCTTTGGATTCTGTCTCCCTCTCTCTCCGCTCCTCCGCACTCTCTCTCTCTCTCTCTCTCAAAAATAAAGATTAAAAAATTAAAAAAAAGAAGGATGATAGGGCAAGTAAGGAGGCAATTGTAGACACATTTGCCTTGGCTAAAATCATTAAGGAAATAGGGCCAGACTTAGTGGGATTCTTTGGCCCAAGCAACTTATGTCATTGTGACTAATCATGATTTTCACAAGAAAGATTAATATCACAAAATATTGGACATATCTAGGTAAATAGGCTTTCTGAAATTAATGTCCAGACAAACTGTGTGACTTCATCTCCATTATAAAAATTTCCTCTTATATAAATGTTGGCATAGTCTTTGAAAGCAAAATCAAAATTTGAAACACATGATCATAAACTGAACAATCATATAAATATGACCTTTTGTATAACATTCTACAATTTACAAAACATCTAAACAGTGCGGCGGAGTAAGAAGAACACTGTACTCAGAAGTGTACTTGGTGTAGTGAGTTGTATTTTTGTCCTCAGTAACATCTCCTCCTCACGGTGATGCAGGCTTAGCCGCGTGACTCTGGTCTAAGAAGTGTATGTGGAAGTAGAGCCTTGCTTGGCTCCGTCCTGCCTTCTCACTGCCCCAAGACAAGCAAGACCTGGCCCCCTATAGTCTGGGGCACAAAATGATAGGGATGTGAAGCTGAGCCACACCCAGCCTGAGGCAGGCATGACAGTGAATGAGAAAGGCCTTCGTTACGTGACCCACTAACATTTTAGGGCCATCTTTTACCACAGTATTATTTTGTGTAAGCAGACAGACATATCTGGGTTTGATTTCCGGCTCCACCACTTATTAGATGTAAATCTTAAGGAATATATTAAAACTCTGTTACAATCAATTCCTTCCTCAGTTTCTGTAGATGAGTAACCAATACTGCCTTCAGTGAGTTATTGTGAAAATGAATGAAAAAATATATATATAAGATGATCTAGAATAATTCCTGGCACATAATAAATAAAAAGTAACTTCCTCTCATTGAGGAAGTGCCTGTATGGCATATAGTAGGTACCCCATCAAAGCTCGTATCTTTCTGTCTGGAAAATTCCATCCATCCAGTGTATGCCTAAACATCAGAAAAGACAAAGAACTCCTTTTCCAATTTGTCTTTCTCATCCTTCTCCTCTGACCCTATACTTCTTTCAGTAAAATACAATTTTCTCTAGGGGTGTACTAAGCCTAAATTCAGGTCCTATAAAAATATATATTTGTTCTGAAGCTGAAATTTTTTGAAGGGCAATGTTTTGTCATTTTTTTTCAGAGAGTAGCATGTTTAAGCATATAATTAGGTTCAGTCTGCAAACAGTGATACACCGGGTTTAGAAGAAGCCACTGTTCAAAGTTTAAATTGAATGACCAAAACACTTGTAATCTTCGTTGTGAGACTTTGAGGCAAAACAAACAAACAAATAAACAAAAACAAATACAACAACAACAAAAAAATAGTCTCCCCAGAAGAGAGATAAACCCAAGTCTACTCCATTTCATACAAGTTTCCGGATATGAACTACTCGGCCTGAGAATAAGGAAATGGCAAATTCATGGACATAATTACGTGCGATTCATCTGCTGAGAAGTACATTATAAAAAGCCCAGAGGAGCTGGAAAGGCATCTACTGCAGAGGAGGGAGCCTGCATCTCAGTGCGCTGGAGAAATGCAGAGGAGTTCCCTTGCCCTGGTTTCCTTGAAGACTCCAATCTGTACTCATCACTTAAGCTCTGCCTTGCCACCCACCCTCAGGCAGAGTCTGCCAGCTGGCCCCAGCCCCAGGTCACACCCCAAACCCCACCCAGAAGGGAAGGAGGAGGACTCAGGAAGGAATTGCCATTGACAAAGAACAGCCATGTGACTTTCCTTGTCTAGGAGTTAAATACTCCAGATTTTCGCTGCTTAGACTCCATTTCCCAGAAGAATCTGAGTCTTCAAGAGCCCAGAATCTTTCAAATCTCTCACAGCCACTAGTTTATCTTTAATATCCTCTCACATCTGGGATTCATCAATTAAAAACAAGCCAAACACTGAGTGTCAAGAAGTAAGGCCAAATTTTAATACCCTAATAGCCACCACTACATTAGCCTTGAGATGATCCCAGCATTTTGAATAGGTAATCTTTAAACCTCATGAGAACCCATTTTGCAGATGACAAATCAAAGGACTGAAGGGGTTGAAGGAAGTCGCCCAAGGTCATACCTCAAACGAAGACCAGACCACTTTCATACCCAGATCTGACTTGGCTTCAGAACTGAGGCTCATTATCACCTATCCCACTAGGCTGCCTTGCCCTGTCCTCTGACAGACTACTTCAGGAAGCACTTAGGCAAGCAGGGAAGGATGGACTTCATTGGTTTTTCCCAAGGTCCGCTCGCAGGTTAAACAAGGATATAAAAACTGTCTCTTGTGAATTCTTATGCATTTCATTTTAAGTAAAGCATTGGCTTACTTCTGTAAATAGCATGAAGAAGTATTTTATTTTTGTTATTAGTCATTAGAATGTTCACCGAAAGGGAGACTGGGGATGCCAGATGGCTTCTCCAGGGATAAGGCTGAGCCAGTTCGCCAAGGTCCTGCTGTTCGGCCAAATTCTTCTCATTCTGCTCAAACATAAGCTACCGCCATAAGTGTCTCTGGTTGTTTCCCCTCTCCCCTCCCCCCTCCCCACCGGAAAAGACGGTGCCAGCTCCGGTGAAACACTGATTTAAAAAAATCACGAATCTTCAAGCCTGGCCACTGTCAATAGGGCTTCTTCCTCAGTAAACGTAGAAGGTGTTAGTCTTCTTGTCTTAAAATTTCACAAGTGCTTTTTTCTTAACTTCTCCTCCTACAGTCACCTGACCCTGCATCCCTAGGAGAATTATAAAGAAGGGTGGGGGCACTCCTATTCTGACTCTGAGGAATGAAGGAAACCATTTTCCCTGTCAATTCTCCCCTAGAAGTTTAGGAGACCTACTGGGACCCCGGGATCACATGAAGCTCCAAATGGTGGAGCCGAGTGACTGCTAACTCCTGCCTACAGTGCTACCAGCTACTGTAGAGATCCAGTCTTCACACGGGCAATGCTCTGTCTTTTGTTCAGGGGAGCTGGGGAGGGCAAGAGCTAACTGAGCTTCCCACAGCACCTTGCTGCTTAACGTCTCCCTGTAGACTAGCAGCATCAGCATCACCTTTGAGCTGGGTAGAGTTACGCAAGCTCAAAGTAGTTACAAGACACCTAGGTAACCCGTATGCACATTCAAGTTTACGAAGCATGGAGTGAAACAGGTATTTTGGCTGCACATTGGTATTACGGTCTTACCAGGACGTTTTAAGAATTTCTGATACCTGGTTTCCACCCCCGGAAATTGCGATTTAATTGCCTTGGGTTATGGCCTGAGTGTTAAGATTTCTGAAAGCTCCCTGGGTGACCCTCATGTGTACTCATGGTTGAAAAACACTTCAAATTCCTGATCAGTGAAAACATTGATATTGATTATTTTAAAGGAGAGGGTGAGGCACTTGTAGAAAGATTAATATAGGAAGTGGTGAGCTATTTTCTAGAGCTGAGTCGGTACCCTGTCCTTTATTACATTGGCAAAAGGGACTTAAACACATGAAATGTGAAAGAAGAAACTCAAAATCTCCTAGGAAGATTAATCATATAATATTGGTCCAACGTCTCCAATATAAATATTGGCCCAACGTCTCCAATATAAAATTGGCCCAACGTCTCCAATCAAGAGAATCAAGAATAAAATAATTAATGAAATGAGGAATAGGAAGAAGGTTGGGGGTTTAAACCTACTAATGAGCTTCCATCAGTCTCCTCTCAGTCTTGTAACCTGTAACCAGCCAGATGTTGCTTTAATTCAAATATTTTCTCCACCCTGGCATTATATAAAATTCTCTACTCTGAATCAAAAAATATTTCTTATAGAGAAATAGCTACAATCAACAATTGTCCCTGTAGCATTTCTTTTCCACTAAGAGCTCCTAGAATACATGCAATGAGAAAAAGCATGTGAGAAACAGAGG
The DNA here is from genome assembly GCA_030068075.1 of Paguma larvata. Lineage (NCBI taxonomy): Eukaryota > Metazoa > Chordata > Mammalia > Carnivora > Viverridae > Paguma > Paguma larvata. The sequence continues at coordinate 50,342,898 of CM057831.1, forward strand.
TTTTCTGTAATTAAGCCCAAGGTTCAAGACCTATAGCCAAAATGGATACACTAAGGAAGTAGCAGGTTGACCTGACTAATTTTGAGGCCCAAGGGGGCCCCATAATGGAGAGAACAAAGTAGGAGAGTGCTTCTCTGACTTTTCCATCTCTTTGCACCAGTGCAGACTGGATGGCTCAGCTCCTTGAGAATAATGTCCGTGACTACGTTTTTCTGAGTGTAGAATTGGTGCATCAAATTAATTCTGGAACTGACCTGTTGGAAAAAGTATTTAAAAATAAGTTCAGTGGCAAGAAATGTCATTTCCTATTTGTTTGACTGTATGTGGCACTATATTTAAGGGTCCTTCACAATCGATCAATAGGACACTTTTAGAGACTCTCAAAGACATCTTGGGCTTAAGAAAGTCTCAAAATCAGGAGGCACTGGATAGCCAGAGTCAGAGAAGGCTATGCAAGAGAGAATGGTACTGTAAAGTTTCCATTGTTAGGAAATAATCACCTTCCCCTCCCCACCCCTGGGAGAAGATATCTAGGTCTATGAATTCAGAGGGCAGTGATCTGGTGGTCTGTTCTCTCTACCCTACATCTATGTAGAATTGGGTTGAAGCTTCTAGACTCATGGATTAGGACTTAATGTCCTAACCAGTTCTGGTACTGTTCCTGCAATGTTTTTATAGGTTGAAAATTATTTCTAAATAAAAACTTTAAAATCTTCAATGAATAAAAAATGAAGCGTGACTCCTTCATTTCCAACACTGTGCTGCATTTTGCCAAATCAAGAATGGCTGTATCCACTCTTACCCGGTATCTAGAATAACCCTGCACCATTAACTTGCTTACATTATTGGTGTGTCAGTCTGAACTTCTACTAGATTGTGAGCCCCTCTAGGGTAGGAACCGTGTCTGATTTATTTTTCATCATATGTACCTGGTAGAGAGTCTGGAACAGGATAAGCTCTGTGTATATAACAGAAAAAAAAATGGTAGGTGTGTGAAAACAAAACAATCACAATGGTGACATTCCTGAAATTCTACATATGAAGAGTTCATGACCAAACTAAGGCTAAGGAAGGAAACCTGCATATTTTAAACTATGAATTTCACTTATTTAGTGATTAGTGATCTATTCTGGTTTCTATCACTTTTCGAGTCAGTTTTACTATCTAGAAAATTGTTTTATCTAATTTTTTTCAATTTATTGCCATAAAGCATTTTCAACTAGTATTATCTTATGTTTTAAAGTTTCTAATACATCCACAATTTTATCTCCATTTTATTCCTAATCTAATTTTTCAGATGTTCTTGATCAATCTTGCAAAATGTTTATTTTATTACTTCTCCAAGCAGTAAACATCGAGTATTTTAATTTTCTCTATCTGTATTTCCTATTTTGTTTATTTTTGCTGATATATTTTATTATTCTATGTATCTGTTAATTATCTTATTTTTTGTTTTTCATCTTCCTAATCACTGAAGTTGGATGCTCGACTAATTTTCAGCTTTCATTTCTTATATAATTGTATAAAGGGAATTCTCATAAATTTCCTCTGAGAACTGCATTAGCTATATGCCATAAGTTTTAAAATATATTATTTTAATTATCCACTTGTAAACATATTCTAATTTCCACTCTTTTTTTCTTTGACTCTTTAATTAATTAGAATTGTGCTTTTAAACTGTCAATCTAAGACAGAATTTTCCAATTGTCCTTTGCTATTGACTTCCTTTGTTCTCTTTTTTGGTTTTTCTTTTTCTTTTTTGTTTTTTTTTGTTGTTGTTTTTTTGTATCGTGGTAAGAGAATATGTTCAATAATATTGTTCCATTGGTGTATACTGAGATTTGCTTATTTCCTAATACATGATCAATTTTAAATTTTTTCATGTTTATTTATTTATTATTGAGAGAGAAATTATGAACCTGCAAGCAGGGAAAGGCCAGAGAGAGAGAGAGAGGGAGAGAGAGAATTCCAAGCAGTCTCCACACTGTCAGTGCAGAGCCTGATGAGGGGCTTGATCTCAAAGAACCATGAGGTCATGACCTGAGCCAAAATCAAGAGTCAGACACTTAACCAACTAACTGATCCACCTAATATCAAATTTTTTGAAACATTGCATGCATGCTCAACAAAACCATCTCTACTATGTTTATTAGATAAAACTTGTTAATGTTACAACTACCATGGTTTTAATAATTTTTAAAATATTTTATCTATTAATTACCAAGGTAATTGTGTTAAAAATTATTAAATTTAACTGTGGACTTGTCAATTTGCTTTTGTATTTTAATTTTTCCCTTTCATATTTTAAGGCTACTTTACTAAGTTTATAAATTTAAAATTGATACACTTCTTTGAAAAATTATTTTTTCATACATTATATGATGACCCTTTTTATTCCTAATAATAAACTTTACCCTGAAGTCTACTTTTTTTGGTGTTATTATATCTATACCAACATTATTTGATTAGCCTATCTTTTTTCCAAAAGAATCTTTTTCCATCACTTTATCTGATATCCTTTTGTGTTCTTGTGTTTTAATTTCTTTTCTTCTGTTCTTTTTGATTCTGGAGTTTTCTAGGAAGTGATCCATTCTATTTTCCACTATTTTGTTGACTACCTTTACATTCTTAAAGTTAATCAGCATCTTCCCCCTCCTTTGTAGCAAGACAGGGACCCTAGAACACTTTACCCAGGTCACCTTTTCTATGTCACCTATTATTGGTATCTAGTATTGTAGTTTCACCTTGTTTTCACTCTCCTTAAATTAAATATTACTATCATGGTTTATATAATCAATGTTTATTTTACATTTATCCATGTGTTATCCATGTGTTAAAAATTTAAAATAGTGTGTTTACTCACTATTTCTTTATACATCCTTTCCTTCATTGTAGGTTCTATTTTCTCCTTCCTGAAATAGATTCTGTTGTATTTTAGCTAAATCTCTTGTTAAATTCCTTCAGTTTTTTACGTATGTAAAAAATCTTTATTTATCTTCACTCTGGAATGATACTTTATCTGAATATAGAATTCTAGGAGGATAGTTTTATAGTTTTCTGAAGGTTTTGCAGATCCAATTCCTTTGTTCCTTGACCTCTTTGCTGCTAATGAGAAATCCCATATCATAATAGGGATAATTTCTTTTCTAGGTAATGTGTCTTATCTCCATGCTATTTTGATTATCTTCTCTCTGCTTTTGTATTCTTTAATTTTACTATGAAGGTCCTTGGTCTAGGCTCACTTTATTTATTCTGCATGGACTCCATTGTGATTTTACCTCTGAGGCGTTATGTTTTTCATTATTTTTTACAATTTCTTTGTAGCAATTTCTTCAAATATTACATCACCTACACTTTCACATTCCTTCTATTTTCTTTTCCAATCCAATTTTGCATCTTCTTATTCTACGCCACTTAACCTCTTTTGTATTTTCCATCTATTTTTTTTTCTCTCAGTGCTGCAGTCTGCATAGTTTCCTTAAATATATTTCAGGTCACTAATCCCCTCTTTATCTGTGTCTAATTTTTGTTTATCCCATTATTTCACTAATCTTTCATTTCAAATTCTTTTTATATGTCTAGAAGTTCTACTTAATTCTTAATCAAAGCTGCCTATGTGTTATTGACTTAGAGTTTCAATTATTTTTGTTAATTTTTGTAATTATTTAAATATATTTACATTATCATCCTTACCAGATTTTTCTAGTATCAAGGTTCTCAGTTGTTGAAATTCTTGCCCCACAAGTGCGTTTGCATTTGTTTCTGCCAGATACTTAAGGACCATCACTAAACTGGAACCAATCTAATATGAATTTCTCAGCTTGGAGTTTCCTGATGTAAATTTGGCCTTCTTTTTTATATCCGAAACTTAACTCCACATGAAGAACAGAATCAAGATTAAAATGTTTTCTTTTTTCCATCTAAGCCAGTACTAAGATACAAGATACAACATGAACTTGTATGCAGTATCTTTGCCACCTCCCCTTTTTCTCTTTTATCCTTTAATGATCTGAGATTTATACAAAAGTCTTCATTAAAACTGCCTGTCTTGTGCAGGACCAAGACACCATCTCACGTCTCCAAGTTATGAGAAGATGTTACAGAAACTGATCTCCATTCCTACTCATGTCCTGGCCCCAGGCAGCAACATCATTAGCTCTCTCAGACTATGTGTTCAGTTCCTACTTCATGTCTTGAAACTGAATAATTTTCTTTATTTTGAACTCAAGTATTGAAAGAATTTTTATTGTATTTATTTCAGTTGTATAGGTACCATAACAGAGTGTGAATAATGGGACGTTACTCAAATTATGTTCTGCTGTACATATCGCCAGAACCAGAAACGTCTTTGTGTGGCCTTTCCCTTGCCCTACACCTGTTGCCGTATCTTCTATGATGTGCATGTACAGAGAGATAGATAAGGAGGAAAAGAGTTAGGGGGCAGATAGAAGTACCAAATAGGGGATTTTTTGTCATATGTAACATCCCTGGCTTTATCTCTACTTTGTCACTTGGCCTTTGGCAAATTGTTTCTTCTTTTAGTCCTGTACTTTCCATCCATAAAGTAATGTGTTTAGATAATAAAGGATAATTATAACCCTGTTGAGTCCCTCTTTAAAGACTCAAAATATGCCCAGCACTGTGCTCCATGCATTGTACTGTCTATTTTAGGTTACCACCTCATACAAGATTCCTTTAAGAAAAGTATTGTCGTCTCTGTCTTTTATGTAACAAATTGCAAATAAGGATGATACATAATTTTGCCCAGATCTCAAAGTCACAAGTAGCACAGTCGTGATTTGAACACAAGTCTGTTTGATTCTCCTAAACCCTCTGTACTTTCCTCCTTATTTTCTACTAGATGACCATGAAGATTCCTGTCATTTCTAACCTCCTCTGAGTCTCTGATTGATCTTCAGTTCCATTTGTATGTGTAACTTCCATTTTTCACCCAGTCTTGTGCACAGTCTCAATATTCTCATCTCTACAAATCTAATTCACTTCTCATCCTCCTCACCCCAGTTCACTGCCGTGTATAATTATTGGCTGAATTAGTATTATATGAGGGCTTTAATACAAGCTTCTTGAAATATGGTTTCTGGCGGGCTTGGAAATGATTTTACATATATTCACGCACACACATCACAACAAGACCGGACATGACGTACAGTGCTCACTGCCAAGAGCTCCTTTACAAGAAGGGATTTGGGCTTGTTTTTTCATAGGCACTTCTAGGGAGTGAGATCAAAGATACATTTAATTTCCTCAGAATGAAAATGGCCCTCTCTCTGCATTAGATGGTTCGTAATAAAGCTCCTTCATTAGTAAAATCATATTGGCCACAAAAGAAAAAAAGAAAAAAAAAAAACAGGAAAGAAAGAAAATAAGTAAAGCACGTCAGAGTCGTGGTGTTTATTACAGTGCTGGTTCATCAGATTTTTCTAGCTCATTCATTGCTGGGTTTCACATGTTTATTAAATAAATAGTGATTAGGCATTCATTTGTTTGCTAATTATTTCCTGAGCACCAGGAACTTTGCTAGGCATTGAGAATAAAGTGGTAAATAAAACAGAATGCCTGTTCTTGTGGAATTCACGGACTGTTGGAGACATGAAGAGTGAACAGATAATCACTCAAAAAAATCTTTGTGTACAAATTGTGCTATCTGCCACACACTGAAGAATTGAACAATGGCCGGGAGTGGCATTTAGAGTAGGGAAGTAACTTGTAAGCTGAGCCCTTGGAGATGTGAAGGGTGGGGGAAGAGTAGCTGGAAGGTCCTGAGCCAGGGAGAGACTTGTATTTTCAAGGAACTGGAGACAGGCTCAGGAGTGACCCAAGATGAGGCTGAGTCACTAGGGAGGGACAAGATCACTCTGTTTCTTTAACCACATTAAAGATTTGGTTTTCACACTAAAAAGAACCCAATAAAAATTTTACATTGGAATGATCTGACCTGTTTGATGTTTTTAGAAGCTTTTCTAATCACCACATTAAAAATAAACTGGACAGTGTCAGAGTAGAAGGAAGGAGAGCATTTTGGAAATGGGTGTGTAGTCGCTAGGAATAGTGATGACCTAAGCTACTGGAGGGTGATGGGGATAATGGGATGTCACTGAAGCCATATCACAATGCTGGATGGAGGAGCTGAATGCTGGGTTGGATGTGGGAGGTACAGAAGAGGGTCTTTTCAAGGGAAGATCCCAAGATCCTCTTACATAACCCAGCAAATGGAATCACCCCTGACTGATGCAAATGCTCAACCACAAGTCAGAGCTTTAAGCTAAAAGCAAGTACTGGCAGTTTAAACTGGCAGTTACAACACAGGGCTTGGCATTTTGGTTGTGTGCTTGGATGCAAAGTTTAATAGTGAATATTACCGAGTGCTCACTCCCTTCCAAGGACTGCTCTAAGCATTCATATATCAACTCCTTAATCCTCATCACAGCCACTTGAGGGAGGTAATAAGATTATCCCATATTAAAAGTGAGGAAACTGAGGCACAGAGACTCCAAGTGCCTTTCCTAAAGTCACTCAACTGATAAATGCAGACTTTAGATTTGAACCCATGTAGTCCTGAGGCAGACTTCACATCCTTAACCATTTCTAACCTAACTGCTCCTTTTTGCCCAAAAATCTCCTAGTCCAGAAGCACACACAAAAACCAGTAAGATGGGAATAGTATGAAAAAGGCTGTAACAAGAATCACTAATATTTAGTGGCAGGATATGGCAGATAAGTGGTAGAGGCAAGGGCACTAAAAGACACAGAGCAGAGACTTCTTTCACCAAGATAATAGGATTTAAAGGATACTTTTTAACATAGTAGAAATTTACGCAGAACACTGGCCCTTACCGAATGATGAATGTCTTTGAGGCAATGTCACACTCAGCTTTGTAACTCCGGGATCTCTCCTTGGCACATGGTAGGTGCACAATAAATGTTTCATGAAGCCAACTGAAATGAAAGGCGCTGCAGGCGAGGACACCACCTCATGACACTTAACGGGCTCTGCGCTGTCTCTACCAGGAGCTTTCACTTCCCTACCCACCTTTAACAAATAAGACAAAGGCAGCGGCTCATACACAGAAAGAATAACTTTGCCAGGTCAGCTTTATAGTCGAAGTCCTCAGGAATGCGTTTGATCTAAAAACACAGACTGTCTGCATTTTTGGTGAATTTGCCTGCAGAAATCTTTAATGAGCTTACCCATAAACTAGCATTGCTTATTATGTTCATTAGTAGCCGGAATGGAGAATGCAATTTCAAAAAACAGAGTGTGCGCACATATATGCACAAACAAAGTCTGTCCCTTTCATACTTACTGCATTTGAATTAGGCTTTCCAGGAATTTCCACTCAAAAGATTTTACATTATCTTTCCTGTGTGGGTGGTCAATGACAATTCTGCCAAAATCGAAACAGAAACTTTAGGAGGATTACAAGATGTTTGTGTTTTCCCAGCTGACGGTGCCCACTCCTTCTCTAGAAACTCTGGGAGGCCCCCCTCTGTGAAATTAACATGTTTTGTCACTTTGTGGCAGACCCTGGCTGGCATTCCGCACTCTCTAGGGTTCCCTCTACTTAATCAAAGCAATCCTCCTTTCTTACTCCCAGCTTCCCATTTCTTAAGAGAGGCCTATTGATTTTGCCCCCGAAATGACACAATCTTATTTTCAGGTGTTGGGGATGTCTCTGCAAGTGATGAGCAAGGAGATTTGGGACAAAGTCGAGTGAAATTAGTATTGAATTATTTTGTTCGGTCGAAAAACAAAACAAAAACATATATCGACTTCCTCTGTACTTGATGTGTGCTAGTTGATGGTACTAAAAGATGAATAGGACGCCTTTCCTTTATTCAAGGAGCTCTCAGTCTAGTAACGAAAGCAGGGATGGAAACAGATCATTTTAATAACACAATCGAAGTGCAACAATTGGAGTAAGTGTAGGGTGCTGTGGGCGTATGCCACCGTCATGAGAGTGGTAAAGACTTTCTGGAAGAGATGGTGCCTGAATTGAGTCCAGAAGGAAGAATAAGGAGGAGTTAGCCAGGTGAAGAATACCTTTCCAGGTATGGGGCATCGACAGGAAATCATATTTTAAGCTGAGGGGACATCTAGGTATGACAGGCAGCAAAATATCTATGGGGCATAAGTCAAGTTGGATTGTAAGTTACAAGCAGAGAGAAAAGATACGGCTGTAGATGGACTCTGTAAACTCCACTAGTAAGTATGAATAGTCTTGGGGTACTGGGGTGCCATTAAATGAGTTTAGGTAAGGGAGTATCAGAGTAGGTTATTGTGTTTAAGTAGCTCACTCGGGTAAGGATGACTTATTCACAGAGTCCACAGGGGTCTTCAGTCCTCACAAGGACCAGATCCCTGGGAAAAGGAAACCTATTGGACTGCCCCATCAGAGCATTTGGGAAATGCAGGAACCTTATCTACAAGATTTCAGTAGAGGTGAGAGGGAAGTCTCAAGTCTTTACACTTCTTTTTTTTAAAGCATTTCTAAGCTATTTCCCATAATTGTTATCTCATTCCTACCAATATTTTATAAGAGTAATATAGAGATTTCTTGGAAAAAATCAGGTCTAATGATGTCTACTTTTCTCTAAGTTATGTTATATATCTTACAAGTCTACCTATTGGGCCAAATGTGCCGATATCATACCAATAGCAATTGCAAGGTATTTTCTTTATAAAAATATTTCAACAGAGCGTCTTTAGTGCCCTTCACAGACCTCTAATGGGAGCCGTCATAATTTATTTGGAAATATATCATGGCATTTGTACCCCTCCATGATCTCAAGTGATATTTCCAGAACAAGGATTTAGTTCTGTGATTAATATTTTTCTCATTTAAATTCTATTTATTTTCCATATTGTTATTTTTTTTTTCTGTTCCCCCATTGGTCCATTGTAATAACTGACCATGTTTGCTTAGCAAGAGAGTAAATGTTCATTTGCATATGTCTTGTTTCCTGCTAGAAGCTAGAAGGTGGCCTTGCCCTTTTGCAAGCTGCTTGGTTACTGTTGTCCAAATGAGTATATGTTAGGAAGTAAAGGGCAGTGTCCTAAAGATGCGAACCTTATGTCTTAATCTTTCACTCTCATCTCTTTTCCCCAACCAGATTTCTAGATCTATAATTGAAATAAATGTGGTGCAAGGTTGGGGGGTGGGATGAGACATTTACTCTTATTTTAAGTGATGATTTCATTTTTTTCAGTAAAAGAAAATCTTTCTTAAATAGCCTCAGGCTGATATTTGATATGGATACATCCTGGCTTATGGGAGAATAGGGAAGTGATACACCCCTAAGTCCTGGAAATCTACTTAACTAAGAAGGAAAGAAAAAACCAAACCAGGAAATTTCTTTATGGATCTTGAGATATAATAATGACAGGTATGTCGAAGCTGTTAGCATTGGAAGCCAAAGCTACTATTCCATTCTTAATTCAAGTAATAGATATATCCAAAGGCAATACACTTCCATCATAAAATACATATGCATAAATATACATATTAGGCAGAAGGTAGATACGCTTTCTTCACCTGTTTCATTGCTAATTACCACTGTATAGGAGTATCAGTTTGAGAATTTGTGAAATTCAGTTTTTCACACTGGTGATGAAAGCCTGGAACACCCTTGTGCAAAAAGATTATACCCACAGTCAAACATTTTTACACTGCATATTTGACTGATTTTTTAATACTATTCAAGGTATGCCTGCTTGTTACTTTGAATTTTCCGCTTATTGCATTCTGTATCCAGGTGTATAACATGGCCGCCGGCAATGATAAGAATGTAATCATAGAAACAAGATGTGGCTATTTGTCAATTTTGTACATCTCCACTGGGGTTTCCCATAGTCCTTTCAAATATAAGTTAATTCTACTATCTTCCCCAGCACTCTCTCCTTCAAACTCTGCCTCCTTAGCCTTCTTCATCCTTGTAAAATTGTGCCACCACACACCCAGCCACTCAAGATAGAAGTCCTCCCTCAGGTCAGTTTTGGCTCATCTCTTACCTTCCAAGAAACCATCAGCAAGCTTTGTCAATTTTACTTTCCAAAGACTTTTGGAACCATATCCATTTCTTCATCCCCATGCTCACTGTTTCATTTATAATTTTTAAGTGCTTGCCTACCGCCCTGAAACTGAAATCCAGATTCTTCCACAAGGTGCTGTGTACATCTCATCTGCCACTTGCCCTGCTCAGTCCTAACTCTGAGCATACCAGAATCCTCTTGATGTCTGGTGCTTCATTCATTCTCTTCCCTCCTCTTCAAATATATGTCCCCCAAATTGGACTGCATTGTTCTTCAAAGTCTCATCTTAGAATCTACAGTGAAGCCTTCCTTGTTCATGCTCTTGTTACCATCCTATCCCATTATTTGTTCCTTATCTCGCTGCACTTATGTATTAGTTTGTAGTTACTTTTTCCTTCCAACTCGTGAGTTTCCTGTTTCCTCTGATAAATCACCACCAGAGGGTAGAGATGATGTCTGCATTGCCCTTCAGAGCTTGTCCCACGCTGCATGTTGGGCTTGGCAATAGCAGAACTCCAGAAAAATTTGATGGAAAACATGGAATATGCTAAGAACTGAAGATTAAAAAAAAGAGTAGGACACAGTCCCTGCCCTCATAGAGCATGCATTCTAATGGGGAGCCACACGGAAAAAAACCCCAGAGAATCAAAACATCTGGAGATGAGAGCTATACAGGAACTAAGTACAAGACACAGTGACACTGGGAAAGGACCATATGTGCAGTGTAAGAATATCAGCACTGGAGGCAGACAAACGTGGTTGACTCCTCAATCACTATTAAAATGATTTACCGCCAAGTAATAGCTCTGAAGATGTGGACAGTCTACTTGATATCTCTGAGTCTTTGTTTATTTATCTGTAAAAAGGAGGTAAGGATATTTACTACCTCAGGGATTTACTGTGAAGATTAAATTAAATAAGGCATGTAAAAGGTTAGCCCACTGAATAAGAGCTAGCAGGGAACCACTTTAAATGAGTAGATTCACTACCAACAGGAACAGTGTTTATTCAGTTAGTCAGTGTACTCCCAGAGATCATATGCCTTCATACTGTTGTTGAACTCTAAGTCTCTCCCTCTCAAACAAGTGCTTTTTCTTTGCTACAAAGAGATTGGTATTAAAAATACCAGCTCAGAACTCTCCTTCTCTAAAAAGGCTTCTCTAACGATTTCAAGACAGTTCCTCATACCCTCCTCTGAGTTGTCTTTGTGCCATATGATTGGGAACATGTTGATATTTTAAGGGGCCCAAATAACTATCACCACTCAGCTGTGTCTGAATGTGGAACAAAATGAGAGACCAGCTGAAGTGGGAGCTTTACAGCTGAGCAAGAGGGCGAAGACATGATTTGATGTGTTAGCCTCGTGAATCTCAGAACAGACATACAGAAGGGTTACTGAAGGCTTCCAAGCTTCTCAAATGGTAGGGGACAGACCAGACAACCTGAGAGAACCAGAGAGCATGTCTACATTCTCTCAGTGGGCAGGAGGACTGAAGAGGAGGAGGAGGAGGAGAGTGGCTGAGCTGGTATTACATGGTCATTCCCCTACCCAGGGTCACAGACAAGACACGAAAAAATTCCAAATATGTTAGACCAATAGGCATTTCTCCAGCTGGAATCATTAAGCCAGTTGAAGGGGGTTCCTTTTCTCTACCCTACCCCAAAAGAGCCTCCCCAGGCTCCAGAGACATCTGGCCTGAGTTTAAGCCCTCACTTTGCAACTTATAAACAGGAATACTTCTATCTCTGTCAGTCTCCATCTTCTCAAATGTAGAATGAGGATGATAATAATAGTGTCTACCCTATAGTGCGATGCTAAAACAGAACGAGTGCAGTAAAACATCACCACTGTATTTGGCACATAATAGATGTTCTTAGTTCTTGGCTCGGATTATTTTACTCTCTGTTTGAAACTGTCATTGCAAGAGATAAGTAGATTCATAAATGAATAAATACATACATTAATTAAAATGCTGGAAAAGGGCTGTCAGGGAAGGGTGATGCTTGGGTAAGATTTTTAAGAACCAGCAAGACTGCTCCATGTTGACCATGGGTCTTCCAGGGAGAGGGAAGAGCCAGGGTAGGATTATAACTTCCATGGTTCCCAGGTACTTTTGCACTTTTGCACTTTTGCAAATACATACATACATATACACACACACGTGTGTATATGTGTGTGTGTGTACATATATATGTGTGTATACATATATGTGTGTATATATGTGTATTATACATGTATATGTGTGTGTGGGTGTGTCTGTAGGTGTATACACATACATACACATACACACCAACTGTTACATTTTATGACTGCATTGGACTGAAGACAGATATAATCCAAGCTGAATTATGTTCATTTCTTTTTCTAATTTATTTTTTCTTTTAATTAAAACATTTTTGTTGGCCTCTAAAAGTATTACGCTGTGAATAATGGATAAATCAGAGGTGGAGAGAACAAAGGACAGACCCAGAGGGAGACACAACTTAGAATGTTTGGAGAATTATAGGAAGCGTGATGTAATGAAGCCTCATTAGCTTTCTGAAAACAACCCACATAAGAAAGGGATGTTCCACCCAAACTCAGGAATTGTATGTAAAAGTATATAAAATTAAGATAAATTTTTAATGAAACTATGCTTACCCCTGCTACTTCTGATGCTCTAATGTTTTCTGTTATGTGTGTGGTTTTTCTATACCCATCATGATCCACTAAATGTATGATTTTACAAAAGTCGTGACTTGCATTTGCAAAGCCCTGGTGTAAGAGAAAGAAACAAGAGGTAGGGCCGAAGTAGGAGCCAGGGCAGGGGTATGGAGGTCCCGTACTGTGTGCCTGGTCTGCAGGCACTTTCCGGAAGCACAGTCTTTGGCCGTGTCTCACACAGAGCCTGAAGCCGTAGGATTTGTGTATTTGAAAGGTCACTCTGAAGGAGAGGCTGAAGGAAGATGAGGCTAAAAGCAGACAGCCCACTAGCAAGGATGCTGCTGGAATTATCTGGTAGGAGATGGGGAGTATCAAAATAAAGAGGTGGCACCAAGGAAGTGGGGAAGAGGCAAGAGTTAGAAAACATTCAGGAGGTCAAGTGCTCTTGGCCCAATGGCATTTATTTCAGTTTCATTGCATAGAAGAAAACAAAGAAAAGCCTCTTCCCATACTCCCATGTGACTTAATTAAATTAATTTTATATAAATACATATAAGTTGGTATCTTAGCTGAAAGGACATAATTTTAATCAGTCGGAGAACTAGTTCTGGAATTCGTCACATTTCAACTCCAGGCTGCATCATTTACCAGCTGGGAAAGCAATACCATCACTCTCTGTGATTCTCAATTTCCCTGTCCGTAACGTGGGAGTGATAACTAGTTTCCTTGTGGGGTCGTTGTAAGAACCGAGTGGGGATGAATACATACAAAGCGCTCCACACACTGCCGGCATCCAGTAAGGCACAGAATAAATGGAGACTGTTATAAAAATTGTAACTGTATCCTGTAACTCCGAGGAAAAAGGAAATGAATCCAACACTTTAGTGGAAAGAAAAAACAACTTTGTATGACTTTGAATTTGAAGGTCTCTCTCTGTCAGGAAGCCAAATTATATGGTTCCTTCTGACTGGGTGTATGTGTACGTGTGTGAGACAGACGTGTTATTACTTCGGAATCATGCAGCTTATTCTTCCCCTCTCACCTTTACCTCTTGTCTCTGCGTGTAGTGTCCTGTACCTTAGGTAGTCTCCCAGGCCATGCCTTTTGAAGGTTGCAAAATATTACATCATGGATAAATAGCAAGTACCGGCAACCATCAGGGTCTTGGGTTGTTTCTAATGAAATCCTATGGATTTATTATTTTCAGGTTATTTAAAAATCTTCCGTGTTCTCCTAAGTTTCCCTTGTTCCCTTTCTTCCTTCCAGTTTACTATTTTTGCAAAGAGGCGGAGGCAGTGGGGAAGCATGCACACATCCAAAGCCTTTGAAATGTCTACTGTCTTCCAAGAGCTGTGAGTGGTGCAGTAATGAATTGCTTTGAGGTTAAGTTATCTGACTGTCTTGTTATGAGAGATCAAACCTGAAGGTGTGTGTTTGCTTCCAATTAACACCAACCGTTGGGATTTGAAAATCATGTATTTCATTCATTAACCTTCAGGATGGCATTCAGAGGGGAGAATGTTTGAATTTACAACCTACAAATTATAAATTCATCAAAAGCAATAACATTATTGTAATGCTCATGTTAAGGACCATTAGTATCCTTAGTCTCTACGGTAGATCATGAAGAGACTGTGTTTGCCCCGAGGACATCTTCTCTAGTAATAAGAATTTTTTATCCTCAGCAGCAGAGAGAGATTTCCACATGCCTCTTCTCTTGTCATCCTTACCATAACCCCGGAAGAAAATAGGCCAGAGGTTGTTATTCTCATTTGATGGATGAAAAAACTGAGTCTCAGAGAGATCAAAGGATTTGCCCAAAGTGACACTCTGACAAAATGGCTAAGCCAGAACTTGAAATTGAATTTTTTTTCTACCTCCCAGCCTTCTTTTCTTTCCAACTTTCCAGGTTTGCTTTTCCCAGTACTGAGGAAAGAGGACCATAGTGGGCCACAGTGTGAAGCAGGCAGTTTGTTTCCTGGACTGCTGCATTTTAGGCATTGCGGGAAGCATCCACTAATGTTCCAGGAACACACACGTTGGACCCTTTGTCTGCCTGTTCTTGTGTTGCACAGACTGATGGGAAGCGGGAGGTATAGAAGACGGGGGGGGGGGGGGGGTAGGCAGCACTGTAGTATAGCTTAGGAGAGGAGAGATTTCAACAGCAGACACACAAAAGGTCAAATTTCAAATCCAAAATTTACATTTGAGGCCTGGGACTACTTAAACTTAGTTTAAGTTCCTCAGTGTTGCCATCTGTGAAAGACTGACCACAACACCTCTTTGGGAAGATGTATCATTCAGAATGGTTTCAAAAGCAAATGATAGAAATATGTGACTCAACCTGACTTTAATAATAAGACCCTTTAATTATTTCACTTAAATCCAGAAGTAGGCTTTTCCATGTCGATTAATCACGCCACTCCAGCACATCAGAGCTTGGGATCAGCCTGTCTTTTGTTTCCTTTATGCTTTGCTTTCATCTTTCTTCATGGTTGAAATCGGTTCTGTGCCTGCAGCCTCAGATCTTCATACAGCAATACCCAAAGCAGGAAGAAGGGTTCTCCTTGACATCTCTTGCTTTAATTTTATTAGGGCAGAGTGGGGAGGTCTTCTTTTCCAGAAGCCTCCAAGAAACTTGTCTTTCATTTCCTTGTCCAAAGTGTATCGCATGCCTGTCTCCACACTGGCAAGGGAGAATGAGGTTGTCATGACTGGTTTAGACTGCCCATAGGTTACCCTATAGGGCCTGGACTCGCATCATCCTTCCTCAAGCAATCTCAACTCACATATGGAAAAAAAAAAAGTAAGCCCCATAAGTAAGGCAGGTGGGCGGGCCAGCACCTACTGAGGAGGTCCCCATTGGTCTGTCACAGAAGGTTTTGTGCTAATTAGGAAAGTTGACTGCAAGAAGCCCGGCATAGCACCTGCCATACAAAATGTCTCAGCGAATGCCTCACTTTGTTACCAGCTTTGCAAATTAGACTCCCCATCCAATAATTTCGTGACTTTGGGTATGTCATTTAACCACCGAATGCTGGTTTCCTCGTATTCAAGTCGAGGATATGAATCGCTACTCCACAGGACTGCTGAGTAGATCAGACATGAAATAATATCTAGAAATGTGTTTTCTAAGTTATTGAGTTCTCTGTAAATGTATATTTAAAATTTGGAGTCAAAGCTACAAAATTGCTTAAAGCAAGGTCAGACTGCAACATCACAACAGATATTCATGTAAAGCTGATAACTGAGTGTAAGATTTTCATGTGTTAAGCAGTGCCGTGCTGATATACAGAATACCAGTCATCTCATTGTTCTAAACATTTAAAAATAAATTCTGGCTTTTGTTCGGATCCACCTCATACTTAAATACAGTGTAATGCAATGCAAAAGAAAAAGAATCCCAATGCATTGAAACTGACACACCAAAAAGACTAATTTTTCTGCTTTCTTTATCCAAATTTCTTCTTACCACCCAGCACCTGAAACCACCAGTGATGTCACTTGGCTCCCTGCTTCTATGTGCCCTAACTCCCAATAAAAAGACCATGTTTCTGACATCCAGTTGCAAGGGTACCTCCTCTGTTCCAGATTCTTAAACGCATGTATTTCCTTAAATGTTTTCAACAATTCTACAATACGTTTATTGTTATTCCCATTTATCAGGGAGAAAACCAAGGCTCACTGAGATTAGAGAAGCTGCTGAAGTCAAGTTGATACAAATGCAGGAGCTCAGGTTTTGTCTTAGTTCTCCTCAGTTCTGAAGCTTATGCCACTTCCATTCCCTGACTTTCCCACCTTTTCCATAAAATCCTATCCAATCGAATAGCATGGAGGTGATGTTCTATTTCCGAGCTTCTTCACCTTACCCGTCTACATGGCCAAAGCTACAAACCTGCAGTTTGCTCTAGAATTCCATTTGAGAGACTTTGTCTTAATGTCTGTCTCCCTCTAAAGCTTGGAGCACCCTATAGGGCAGCACACATATACCCATCCTCACGAGGCTTTGGATGTAGAAATATTTATTGGAACATGATCCTTGGGACAGAAGCACAGTCTATACTATAAAGAGATCTTAATACATTCAGTCTTTAGTGTTTCTAAGAAGTACTATCTTCTGTGCCAAATTATTGCATTTAATATTTAAAACACATTGGTATGGGAGGTATGGTTAGGCCTATTTTATAGATTAAAAAAAATACAAACCAAGACTCAGAAATAGTACGTGATATTGCCCGTATTACTCATCTCAAAGAATGAAAGGTATCAGTTGCCACAACAGTGTTGCAGAATACACAACCTCTAAATGTCAGTAGCATGCAACAGTAAGTGTTTGTCAGGTGCCAGGGTCATCTGGGATTGACTAGATAGCTTTTCTGATTTTGGCTGATCCCGCTCTATATCTAAGAGTTGGCTGGCTGGTGGCTGATCTAGAGAGAAGACAGTACAAAGTTATATCAGCCAAAAGGTGTGCTTCTAAGAAGGCATAAACATTTGGTGCCAGCACTGTATTTGGCCACTAGAGATTTTTAAAGTATCATTAATGTTTTCTTTTTTTTTTCTTTTTTTTTTTTTTTAATTTAATGTTTATTTATTTATTTATTTATTTATTTATTTATTTTTTCATTTATAATAGTTTATTTTCAAATTGGTTTACATAAAACACCCAGTGTTCATCCCAACACGTGCCCTCTTTAATGCCCATCACCCCCTCTCCCCCCTCCCTCATCCCCCTCACCCTCAGTTAGTTCTTAGTCTTTGAGAGTCTCTTATGTTTTATCTCCCTCCCTCTCTGTGTCTTTTTTTTCTTTCCCCTCTTCCCCTCCCCCTGGTTTTTGCTTGGTCTCACAAAGTCCACCTATTCGTGGAAACATATGGTATCTGTCTTTTCTGATTGACTTATTTCACTTAACATAATACCCTCCAGTTCCATCCATGTTGCTACACATGGCCAGATTTCATTTTTTCTCATTGCCACATAGTAGTCCATTGTATATATATACCACATCTTCTTTATCCACTCGTCAGTTGATGGGCACTTGGTTTCTTTCCATGATTTGGCTATTGTCGAAAGTGCTGCTATGAACATTGGGGTACACGTGCTCCTATCATTAATGTTTTCTAAATGTTATTATAATAGGGATGCCCCCGTAACAAGATGCAAAGACGTGTCTATAGTCATACTCCCAATTATAAGACTCTAGAAGTAGAGGTTCCAGATCCCATCCCAGCCTGGAAAGATTTCCCCATTGTTTCTGGGAGCTGCTAAGCCTGGAAAGTTTTCCCCATTGTTTCTGGGAGCTGCTAAGCCTCACTTGGGTTTGCATTCATGAACTATTCTTCTTGCCACAGTGGAAGCAGTGGCATCCATTATGTTCTTCCTCTCCTTATCACTAGCTAAGGAACCTCTTAATCATTACTATTGAAGATATTCTTTATCATGTATCACCTCATCACCTGGGTGTCTGCCACCAGTTCTCTCTCCTGTTGCTCTAAAGATGCCCCTGTCAGTTATGTGGTGGTACAGGTACCAGGGTCTGCCCGAAATTCACATGTAGGCCCTCTCTTCACCTCTGGTACTATACTTTGATGCCAATACCATAGTTCTCCAGGTCTGCCCAAGGTTTTCGGCCTCTCTCTGCAACTCGTTTGCTGCATGAATTCAATACAAAAGAAGTAAAAGAAAGAAAGAAAGAAAGAAAGAAAGAAAGAAAGAAAGAAAGAAAGAAAGAAAGAAAGAAAGAAGGAGAAAAGAAAAAAAGTAAGCTGTTTCTAAACACAGCTCCAGTTTAAGGAAACAATTTATGTCCTCATGCAACAGCTGCCTTCAGGTTAATGGTGGCTTCATACTCTCCAGAGACAAAAAGGTAGGCATCTGTTTCACATTTGAATTACTGAAGGGTCTGTTTTTTTTTTTATTTATTTAACTCAGTTTTTAAGATATATAATACCAACCTTGGGGAGTCTCAGTATTAGGCCTGATCTATTTTGATAATTTATCCTAAAGCAAAAGGGAAAAAAAATGTTCTAGAGGTAAATGTAATTGTTCTAGTTACTCAAAACTTGAAATTTATTTAACAATTATCTATTCGATTGTATCCTATCTTTATTCTATCTGTATTTTTCCCTGTCCTGGTTACAAGTACATCAAATTTTCAAAATCTTAGGGTCTAGTCTTAACTCCAGCACATATTTCTGAGTGATGAAAGTATGGGGGATGTGGTGGAGATGTCATGCCAAGGTAGTTTTCATCGCGCCTTTTTGCTTGGAAATCCTCAGCATTTATTCATTGCTTTGCCAAGAGGATTGTTAAAGATTCATTTGTCACACTCCTAATTTTCTGTACTATAACCTAACATAAGAAGTTGGAGGTGTATGCTATTGACATTAGTTCATTGATTCAATGACATCACTTTAGCCTCTGCTTCAGTATTTCATGATGGCCAGGGTCCCATCCCTGTTTAATCTAGGAAGGGTACAAGGAAGGGTGGACGAGGTGCCAACCATATCTCTCTTTTTATTAAGAAAATCATAGCTTTCTTGGGACACCTGGATGGCTCAGTCAGTTGAGCGTCCGACTTCAGCTCAGGTCATGATCTCTCGGTCCCTGAGTTCGAGCCCCGTGTCGGGCTCTGTGCTGATGGCTCAGCCTAGAGCCTGCTTCAGATTCTGTGTCTCCCTCTCTCTGCCCCTCCCCCACTCATGCTCTGTCTCTCTCTGTCTCAAAAATAAATAAACATTAAAAAAAAAAAGAAAGAAAACCATAGCTTTCTTAAAGTACCCAAGCAAACTTCCACCTGTGTGTTGGTGACCAAAACTGAGTCTCTTAACTGCGTGAAGCTGCAAGGCAGTCACTAAAGGTGAGCAGTCATCTCACTTGGAACCTAACTGGAGACAAAGGAGAAGGCTGTGAGAATTGGATGCTGAGGTCATTGGCCCAGTATCTTCCTCAAGGATCCATTGATACTGCGAAGAACAAATGGATCACAGCTCAGTTTTGAGTTTCAAATTCAGATAATTTCAAGTTCATAACTAGACAACGACTTTGACATTCAGATTTGTTGGGAGAAAAGAAGAAGTGTTCTTTAAGTTGTCAAAGTTTTCCATTACATACTAATACCAAAGATTGATCAAATAAGGTAGATTTCCAACAACTGGGAAAGGAAATAAATGTTCAAAAAGTAGTAAGGAAATTTGAAGGTTAACCTAATGCTCCCCAATGCCCTAGGCCTTGCCCAAGACTGGGGGAGAAGAAGTGAATGAATGCTTGAGAGAAATCCTAGATCAACTGAGGGAAGACCCCGCAACCTCTGAGCTGATATTGCAGTAAGCCCTGGTCAGCCTTCATGTGCGTTGTAGAGAATGACAAAGACACTGATTGGGTAGGAAGACACTGTAGCCAGAATCATATTAAATCTAGTTAGGCTTCTTAAAAGTAGTTTTCACAATCTCCTAAGGTAATGCTAAAGTTCAGGGAGGCATAGTGAAGGGTAAAGAGTCTTGGTAAGCTTCCACTTGGGCTTATGAACTGAATACTGCCCCCCCAAAATGTTTGTCTTTCTGGAACTCAGAATGTAACTTTATTTGGAAATAAGGTCCTTGCTGATGTAATTAATTCAGATGTGGTCATACTGGTGGACCCTTGATGCAGAATGACTGGTATCCTTATGAGAACAGCAGAGATCCAGACAGGGACACATTCAAAGGGAAAATTATGTGAAGATACACTGGGATGACACTATGTGATGACAGAGGCAGAGATGGAGACTATGCAGTTGCAAGCCAAGCAAGTCCGAGGACTGCCAGAAGTCACCAGAAGCTAGGAAGAAGTAAGGAACACGTTCTCCTTGGAGTCATCAGTGAGGGGAGTGTGGCCTTGTCAATACCTTGATTTCAAACTTCTAGGATCCAGAGCAGTGAGACAACAGATATCTGTTGTTTTAATCCCCCATATCTTTGTTCTGGGAGCCATAGGAAGCTAATACAGCTTACAGTACCTTATGTTGGAGAGGCTCACATCTCTGCTCTGCCTTGAACACATCGCTTCCTACCAACCCTCTAGTGTTACTTACCCAACAGAGGACTCTATTTCTCAGCTTTCAGTCCATTCACCCATGGGGACTCTTCATTGCTCTCTTTTCCAGAGTCCATCCTGGTGAGGGTAGGGGAAATATAGCAGAAGGTGCATAACCAGCTGCTAACTTACCTTTTCTACATTTCGTGTGAGAACTATCCAACAACAAGTCATCTCCGAAAAATTCCTTGAGATTAGGAATATGGCCCTGCTTAATAATTTAAATGCCCCAATCATCCTTTATCCTCTCTCTCTATTGCAGTTAACAGCCTGCGGGTCATCAAGGTCTATTGTTTCTGTCTCCAGTTTCTCTCTTCTAACTCTTTTATTCTTCTATCCTCTATTACTGCGCCATTCAAAATCCTTACTTTTTTCTCTCTCCTAATGAGTCTCATTGCTTCAAGTCTCTTTGTTCCTATATTGGTCCCCTCTGCGCTATAGCCACAAGAATCTTTTTTTAACAAAGATTTTGATGTTTAACGTTTGATGTCCCTTATGTAAAAACCTTCAGTGGCTTGTCAATGACTTCAGTTCAAAGTCCAAATATCTTACTAAATCTGAGTCAGTTCAGCTTCTCCAGGAAGCAGACACCAAAACAGAATTAGAAATCGGGAGGGAAATTCCTTTAAGGGATTAGGGTAAGAGAGTAGCCTGGGTAGGGAGAGCATCAGGCTGTGGTATGGATCAGACATCTGTGAACAGGAAATGGAAGGAGGGAGAGTTGAGTAGTAAGTACTGAAGACTGCAGTACAGCTGTGAGAAAGTCATGGCATGGCCAGATGTGAAGCTCTAGGCAAAGATTGTGCTTTAGAGATGTCCTTTGTTGCACAGGAATGGCCCAGCTCTTGGTACCTGCACCAGGCCTAGACAGTGGCTGGGAGCATCTCTGAGAATATGAGGCCTCAGTGTGAACTCGTAAGTGTGGCGGCTAAAGGCTATCAACTAGCTAATGCTCTTTGTAGAAGGATCTCTTACAGAGGGAAGCTGTGGCCCACTCGCAGAGCTGCTCCAAATAAGGACCTCCATCACCTGGTCCTTGCAAACGTCCACAAACCCATCTCTTTTGACTCCATGATATGGATGCTGAGTTCAGCTGTAGAGCAGTGGGAGCGGGTCATATTATCTTGCTTTCACACCTCTGCGCATATATTGCTACTCCCCTGCCTGGAATACTATCCCCCCGCCCATCTAGTTACCTGGATAACTGCTCTTCCTATATGTCTAATTTGGTTTGTATGTTTATTTCTCACCACTAGACTATGATCTTGAAGGCAGGACTTTACATATTCATTTCGTATTGAAGAGCACAAGTTCTTAAGTTTTGTGAGTTCAGTAGATGATGGGTGGGTAGATGGATGGGTAAAAGTAACGTCATTCAGAATATCCTAAAGTCCCATTGTCAGAGGAGATGTTTGGAAGTAGCATAGTCTAGTCTTTGGCAGAAAGTCCCTAATCTATCTCAGATAGGTGAGAATTTCTGAAATTTCAACATTGAGAGAGATTTCTCCAGTACTTCCAGTGATTGTATTTCTTAATGTCTAACCTCAGTCTCCCTTAATCCTGTTGTTAAGCCTAAGACCCAAATTAAGAATAATGCCAGCAGTTCTCAGGCAACAACTTATCACACTCACCCTAAAGCAAGTTATATATACATTATCCTTGAAATACAACTGAGAAGCTGACCAGCATAATTGTTTCTGTCTACACGAGTGACAAAATTAAAACTAATGTATGTACTATAACATGACAATTAGCTTAGTGTGACTAATCGTCGCTACTTTTTTATTTCTGTTGTCAGGGTCCATCATCATTTGTTTCCACAAATGTCTTCTGCCTCCTTTGAAGTCATCAGTGCCATCAGTAGTTAACAATATGCTAGAAGTCCCACAAGTAGACATGATTTTTATTACACCAGCCATGTTCGTACGCCAGCACCAACAGCCAAGATAAAAACTAACAAAAAATGATCTTTCTCAGTAAATATGTTAACAGATCATAACAATTAATTTTGTTCATTGTTTTCCATAGACACTAGAGGCTATTTCCGTGGGCTCTTTCTTTTTTATCTAGAATCTAACCATACTCAGTGGGCCTAGGTGAGTAGGATCCAGAGGAAGAAAGATGAATGGAGAGAGTCCAGTGCTGTGATTGCTTCTGGCTGTACACACATAGGAGTTGCTAGTTTGGAGCTTACGGAAGTCATGGGGAACAACTGGGAAGGAAGCCATAAAACTAGCAAGATTTTTTTAAATCTCAGTTTGAGATCAAATGAAAGGAACAATAACAACAAAATCAGCATAAAGAAGTATATCCTTATTTTAGTTCTAGATTGATGCGATCTGAGTTATGCTTACAAAACATCTGATTTTTCTAAATGCTACACAACATGAGAGCACATTCTCCCTCAGCAACTCTTTTGCAGATCTTCACCCAGTGATGCCACTGCCCGTGGCCAGATGAACAGGATAACCCATAGCTACACAGTTAGACAAGATGGCATTATCAGAAGGGCTTCCTAAGGAATGGCTTATTAAATGTTGGAATAAATACAAATTAGTATTATGGCATTAGAGGGAACTCAGAAGCATTAGATCTAGGTGAGAGTATCTTTTCAAAGGGTTTGCTTAGTGATCAAATACATACTACACAATTCCCTCTTTACAAAGAGTTCTTCAGAGACTTTCTATCTGGTGAAAGAATTTGTATTTTCACCTGTTTCCGTGATAATGTGTTAATTTCTTCCTTCTTTCCCTCTCTTCTTCTCTCTCTCCTTTGTTCCCCTTCCTCCTTATCTCATGCCCTCTTTTCCCCCTTATTCATTCCCCTTCAAAATTTCAAGGCCCTGTTATTTTGAAAGTATCAGAAATCTAGCTATTTTGGTAGAAAATACTTACCAGAATGTATTTTTAGATTTATAGGAATATAGCTCTATAGGTATATATTCAAAAAGAAGACTCCTTAGCCCCCAGAAGACCCACTAGACAGTTCACATTTTGCTAGGCAGTTGTTGTGTATCTGGCCCCAGACTATGTACTGGAGCATGGAAATGAGTAAGAACTAGATCCCTTTTCAGATACACATAAGTGCAGAGGGACAAAGACTATGTTACATTTATACACTGGGTATGTTGTGTATGTAGTGTAAGGACCTAAGAGAAAAATCCCAAGAATTCCTTCTTGGAAATGATGTTTGAGATGAACTTGGATTTAAATAATAGTGGTTGTCAAGCAAAGAGAAGAGAAACAGAGTCTTAGGCTAATGGAAGAGCACAAACAATGGCACAAAGAAATTAGTTCAACTTAAATAGCTTGGTAAATAAGGAATTGGTAAAAAACTGAGGCTGTGAAGGGAGGCAGGATCCAGGTTGTAGATATTGTTGTGGTTCTACTTCATGGCTTGAACTGTCCAGTAGGTCATGATGAGTCAACAAAGCCCTTTAAGAATAAGAGTGACATGGTCACGTTGTTGTGGGAAGATCACTCTGGCAACAGTGAGATGGGTGGCTTAGAGAGGAAAGATTTTAGAGTCTCAAGGCAGTGATACCCCCAAAGGAACTATTGCAGTAGTCCTAGGAGAGATGATGATGTCTGAACTAAGTAGTGGATAAAAGATGGAGATAACGGAGAACTATCTAGGATTTGGTAAGCAATGGATGTGGGGCCAAGAGAGTTCTGATTTGAGGACT
This sequence comes from Paguma larvata, assembly GCA_030068075.1. NCBI lineage: Eukaryota > Metazoa > Chordata > Mammalia > Carnivora > Viverridae > Paguma > Paguma larvata. Next base: position 50,367,352 of record CM057831.1, read on the forward strand.
GTTTACTATGGTGGGAAATATGGAAGTAGGAGAAAGTCTGAAGTGAGAGAATGGAGAAGAAGTTATATTTAATTTTGGCTATGCCAAGTCTGAAGTGATAAAGACCAAATGGAGAAGTCCAAAAGGCAATTTTTATTGGTCAGCAGCTGAAGAAAAAAAAAAAAAAAGGACTAATCAAGAAAAAGAGATTGGAAGTCATCAGTGTATACATGGTCTTGAAGCCCTGAGGATAGATAAGTCATTATACGTGGGAATCATTGCCTTCGCTCATCGTACGTTGAGCAAAACTAATTCCCTCTTTTTCATGTAAGATAATTACTAACAAGTATAGAGTCCTCAGCATCCCACAGAGTGCTTTCACAAAGTTTATTTAATACATACTATCCTGTTTTGCACAGGGAAATGAAGTCAAGATATCAAGGAGTTTGCTCCATGTCACACAGCTAGTAAGTGAGAAGCTAGGACAACAGATCTCGTCCTCTGGCTCTAAATTTTTGACAAGTTTAGGTTTCATTTTGTGTTGGTTTCCCTCCTAGCACCGTACATTGGGAGAAGTATCTTGTATATCATTGAATTATGCCTGGCACAGTGTCTAGAATATAACAAATAATGAATAGTCATACCATAAATTAATACATTTCCTGTCATCCTTTTCAAACTATATTCCTGTAGTTTAGTTTCCCCCAGGTTTTTTTCTTTTTTGAACTAAAGAATTTCACATCTGAAAGGGGTAGTAGTCTGAGCCAAATTAATTTTTTCTTCCTCTCTTTATAGATGATCTTGTTCATTCCTTTATTACAGAACTCGACATACAGAATTGTGATCATTTGTGTATCTGTATCATACCTTAGACTATGAGCTTTTGGAGGGCAATAGCACCATGAATTAATAATTAAATTAACCTCTCATTTGTTAGTTATCGTCAGTGGCTACACATCCCCTTCACTTATCCCTGACCATGGTCACTCTGATACTCTGGTCAGAAACTTGTATAAGCCTCCATTGCAGTAGTTAGATTATTAGAGTGTAATTGTCTGTTTGCACCCCCTTACAAGACTGCGAGCTTCTCAAGACAGAAATCATGTCAGTTTATATCTATGTTCTCAGCAGTGAGATGCACACAGTTACATGACAGCAAGTTAATTACTACCATGAAGACTTATGCATGGGATAAAATCAATACTTATTCATTGAATAAATGAATAAGCAAATGCAAAATAAACTCAGTTATAAAATGTCATAATGGGGACCTTAGAAACTACTTAGCCCCTTCTCTTCATTTGCAGATGAGGAAAATATGACCTAGATTAGGCACTAATATCATAACATCCCACACATCTTGTCAGTGGCTCTGAGACCCTTGCTCCTACGATATGCAGAGAGTGAACCAAGCATAGGAGAGTGAAAGGGGAAGAGTACATATTGAAAACATTCTATGTCTGCAGCACCTAGGAGGACATATAGAGAAAAGGGAAAAGGAAAGATAAAGTGTGACCGCTATTGTCTGAGAAGCCAACATAAATGAAAAAAAGAATTCATCATTTCAAGTTGAGGCAGGCTTTGGCTAAAAGAGAAGTTCGAGGCTTTAAAAGCTTCTCAAAGATGTATGTCATTTTAGCAAGACAGCAACAACAAAACTCAAATAGCTTTGAGTGTTTATACTTCAACACAGAATTAGAGGCAATGTTTAAATATTACAAGTACCAGCAATGCCAGCACTAGTTACAGCGTGGTTTCCCTGTTTCTTCCCAGAGGCTCTTGCAACGTGCAACGTCCAGGGCCGGAAAAACTAATAAAAATGATCCCCATGCATTGAGCACTCGGTACATGCCAGGCATCACCATAACCTAAGTCAACCTTGCAATGACCCCATGGAATAATATTATTGTCCCTATTTTACGTATGAGGTAACCAAGACTCAGGTTCCCCTTCATCCCACAATTGGCAAACGTGAAGCACTAGGATTTATTCCTAAATGTTTCTGATTCTGCATCTATCCTGTAAAGCACCCTAATGGTGCTGAAGCCAAATCCGATCATTACTGCCTGCCAGAAACCCAATCCAGGGGCCTCTTTGGAGGACCGTAAATGACCTCGTATGGTCATGCCAGCCTCATCCTTCTCACAAAAGGAATACTGGTAAATGTGTCAGGTTTCTGGGAAAGGCATCAGTCAGTAGAGACATCAAAACGTTTGGGGGAAATTGGCAAAGTAAAGAAAGAAGATCCACAATCACGTGTATGTCTCTAATTAACTTGTCTAGTAATTAAGTTGTAGTGGAGCACTTTGCAACCTCTGAAGGAAGGGGTCTCCAAATAGAATCCATTTCAGTCTCACAGGGACCTGGAAAGAAGGCAGGTCTTTCTCCACTCCATAAAAGCAGAACCTGAAGTTAGTGAATTTAAAATGTTGCCTAGGATGAGCAGATCAAGGTGGGAGTTGACCTTCAGACCCTGGATCAGCAGCCCATGCTCATTTAAACAGGCTACCCACAGCATGCCCTTCCTGATGTGAAGGAAAGAGAAAGGAAAGTTAATATCTATTGAGCTTCCACTGTCTGCCAAGCATTTGGCTATCCCACATTCTACGGGGTATCTTACTGAATGATCTCAGTTTTGCTAACTCTGTTTTACGGACAAGGAAGCGGAAGCTGAGAAAACTCTCCCAGTTACCTAGCTAGTGAGAGACAGGTAGCCTCAGAAAACTGGACTCAGACACTGTGCTCTGCTGCCTCCAGCAGTTTCCTCTCTCTGCCTTCCCCTCTCTCTCCACAGATGGCTGGCCACATCCCCTGAGTAGCACTCTCTGCTCTAGAATAGGATATGGTAAAGGGGCCCCTTGGGGTTTCCTCTTAGAGTTGTCTTTAAAATACTCTGTTGCCTTCTTTCATATACATCTTTAATTTTTTTTTCCTCCTATGTCTTTTGTCACTGTGGTATTTTTACTATTCCCATTTTATAGAAGTGGGAACTGATGTTCTAAGAGGCAAAGTAACTGAAGGTCACACAGGAGGTGCGCAGCAAAGTCAGGGTTTATGGCCCCAAGTCCATGACTTTTCTACTATACTATGAAATTCAAACAATTATAAGAAGAATGCCTAATAACCACAGCAGTGGAGCAAGGGACTTGAAGGCCATTGAAGAATGTTTTAGGAAAGTTTGAAAGACAATAGAATAATCCCACTTGCTCGTAATATCTATCTTTTCTGAGTTCACTTTCTTGGTTATCTCCTTAGCTTGAGGTATGAATTATCCTGATGGGCTTCTGACCTTTCAGGATCTCTCCACACACTTGACTAAAGAGTCACTGATTTTTTTTTTTAAGTCAGTGTTAGCTTCTCAAACAGAAATCCCCAATCTTAGGTGCTTAACCTGGTAGCTTATTTCTTACACAGGTAAAATGCAAAGAGTGCTTGACTGGTAAGAATCTCTCACCTGTAAGTGGTGATTCAGGGACTCATGCTTTTTTTCATTTTGTTCCACATGTAGCTTCCAAGGTCAGCGTACCCTTTTTCCTAACATCAGGAGAGGAAGGAAAAGCATGGATGAGAGGATTTTTTTTTTTTTTTTTTTTTTGCTCCAAGCCTAGAAGTGGTAAAAATCCTTCTAGGCACATTTCATTAGCTGGAACTAAGTCACATGGCTGCAACTAACTACAAGGAAGTCTGGGAAAGGTGATCTAGCTGTGAGCTCAGGAATACGAGGATCTGTCCCAAGGACCATGACCTACCTCAGGCACATTAAACCTGGGTGGTTCTCTTGTAGTTTCCTTTCTCCAGGCAAGATTTAATCATACTTTCTTGGGAACATATCCAGCTCTTCATAAAGCATCTCCTATGGTAGCACTTCCTTTCTACAGGTGCCTAAACCCATCATCATGTTGTTCCCTTCCCGAATTCATGAGTTAGGTCCCTTAAAACTCCTTGGTTAGAGAATCTGCAGTATGAGAATTTATGAGTATATGAAGAAAAAGTAATTTATAAAAACTTATATAAATAATCTCTCTTTTTACTGACATAAAATGCCAAACAGTAGAGCCAAGGTATTTGTTCCACAAATATGCACTTGACAGAAATGTCACACTTTTCTAAAGTTAGATGAAATGTGACTTTGATGTCATCCCATTGAACTGGCAGAAGAGTCATCCAAGTCATTTTAAGAGCTCTCTCTCCTCTTATCTTCTCTCTGACATCTCCTCTCTGGACCATTATACATGCCTCCTAATAAACTCCTTACTGAAGTCTTGCCATTCTTAGATTCATCTTCTAAACTACAGTCAGAGGAAAATCCCCTTCTCAAAACCCGTCTACTCCTAACCTTCCCAGATTATCTCTGCCTCTTCCTGCCTTGTACTTTATGTTCTAGTGATACCTGCTTATACTTCCCACCTTCCATGTGTTTGTGCATGCTGTTCCCTCTGCTAGGCATGACCTTCCCATATGTCTTTATTTGCCTAAAATAAAGACGGTGCACTATGGTGACTATAAATCCAGGTATCAGATTGTCAGAAGCCGGATTCTGGTTCTCCCATTCAACAGTGAAGTGACACTAGTGAAACCATCCAATCATCTGTACTGTGATTCTCTCATCTGTAAAATGAAGAGATAGTAATACCGACTTCATAATGTTCACATGGATGTTTCATGAGCCAAAACATGTAAGAGCACTTAGATTACTGCCTGGCACACAGGTCATGCTCAATAAACCTTGAAAGTCATCATTAACTCCTACTCAACCTGCAAGGCTCATATGAAGCATCACCTCATTCAAAGAGTTTTTGCTGAATTACTATCTCTGTGTTTTCATGTGGCCTGATGCCTGCCTTTCAATCATAATGTTTCCATATTATTGTGAAATTGTCAGGTTAGATGTCTTTATACCATAAACCTAAGGAAAAAAGGACTAGATTTTATTCCCATTTCACTCTCAGTGTAAAAAATAATAAATAAAAACAGTACTTGGTATGTAGAAGGTGATCAATAAATCTTGATTAAGCTTACCTTACAAGCAAAAATGCCATCCTCCAGACTTATGTTAATACATGCAAATTCACAATGATTTATTCAAAACTTTATATTTGAAAGTAGCCCACAACTTAACTTGGGATAAACACCCATCCTGTGATACTTCATGAATAGTAAACATTACTTCTATATTATTGAAAAGAGTACTTAGACATACCATTACACTTGATGGCAAACAGTAGGAGATACATAGATACAGACATAAAGTTTGCACTTCATACTTTTATTAAATAATAGCCACTTTCCATTAACAATTTATATTGTCATTCTGCATAAAGACATAAAGAAAACTTGGTGGGTGTTACTCTCTATATTGTATAAAACAGGTTTCGTTATGCATACTAGTTTCAAATTCACATATGCATTTTGTATACACATATTTTGCATTACCCTGCATGGTAATAGAATGGATACAATACCTCAGTAAGTCAGACGAAAGTTTATATTGATTTTCATTATGGCCTGTTTTGAAGAGTAAACTTCAGACATCCATGCCTATAGCCCATTATACTCTCTCTTTTATCCATGTTTTGTTTTCCTCCCAAGAGAAAGAAAATTGGAGATAATGGTTACAATCTGTAAGAAGGTGAATTTTTGTTCAGTATCACAAAGAATGTTGTTATAAAGGGATTCCTTGCCAGGTAGTAAATGGCCGACTTCTGGGAGGATTCAAGTAAGACTCTGTAAGGGACCTTCAATGAATGAATTGTAGCAAAAATTTTGAAACAGATGCATATTAAAGATCCTAATGACACCAAGAATGAAAAATTCTATTGTTCCATACTTCTTAATCTAATTTAAGCCTACAGTCAGTCATTTAAGAATAATCAGAAAAGAGGATTCCATTCATGCCTAATAAAACACTGGGGGTGGGAACCTGAGAAACCAGGTTGCCTTTGAGCCAAAGATATGTGCATGGATATAGTCAGGAGTTGGGTGAATGCAGAAATGGAGGAGTGGGTAAGGGTCAAGTGAAGGAATAATGTTAGAGGGGCTAGTTGTTTTTAGTAGAAATAATAATAGTTAATATTGATTGAGTGTTTACTATGTGCTTAGAATTATGCTAAGCATATTACACATAATTCCATGTAGTCCCTGCAATAACCTTTTAACTAGTTACTATTATTATCATCTGGTTCAGATAAGGGAGTGGAGGCTTGTCCAGTGTCATTCATCTCTAGGAAGTGATGAATTCCACATCTGCCCAACCTTAAAGCCAGCGCACCTAAGACTTTCCATAAACAGAGCTAGGCTGGCTGTTGCACCTTCTACAAGTGCTAATGGACGAAGCACTGGCTGTCCAGTGTGTCTTGGCTTAAATGTACAAAGTCATGGGTGAAGACTATATAGGTTTGGAAATCTTCACATAGGTAGTGCAATGTTTGAATAGAACAGAAGTCCTTTAATGATGGCCAGATTCAAAGATAGGTTTTATTTGACATTTAAATTTATTCAGTATTAAACAATCAGGCAACATCCCATATCACCCAAGATTTTAGATTTCTGGTATCTCTTAGAAAAGTCAAAAGATCTATCCACTCTAAAACCTCCATTGCCTAGCACTGAGAAGACGCTTTCCCCTTCTGATAGAGTGTATGTGCTCTGTTTTGCTACAGCTGCTGCCATTTCCTCTTGTCTCCCTGCCTTTGTCCTGCTCAGGTCACTAACACTCCTTGCCTGGCCCTCTTAGGCATTTGAATCTGAAACCCACAGAATAGACCAATAATACTCAACAATACTAAAAAGTCTCCAGGTGTCTCTGCTTCTTAATAAAAAGTCTGGTTATGCTGTTTTTACTGCTACACTTCAAAAATTGCTATATATGAATATAAAACACATGCAAAATAAAATACCAGGTTTAGCTCCAGGGGTTTCAAGAAAAGTGATAGATTTTTAACCCAGCACTTTAAAAAAATATCATCAGCTGTTTCAAGGTTCATATATAGTCAGGGCGACCTGTCCTATGCAAGCTACTCATTTTACCATCAGTCCTTCCTGCTCCTCTGACCTCATTTGCCAATAGTATAATTTGTCTTAGAACCCAACATAAAATCACTCCATAAATAATTTCCAAGAATCATGTGCAAGGAAACAGCTTATATTCTTTCCCTATGTAGAGCAGAGCTCACCAAATCTTCCTGTACAATTTCAATGCATAGCACTGGTTCCCTCTTTGACTTTCTTAAGTGAGAACACAGGTGCTTTTTCCATGTATACTTTGATGTAACCTTTACCTACCATCTGATGTATCAGGACTAGCCCTTGATCTGCAACCACAAGGGGGACCCATTGAGGTGATGCTTCTGTGTTCACAGGTAACCTGAATCACTGGTGTAGGGTGAGAACTTCATACAGAGGCAAAGAGAAAGGGAACAACCTCCTTTTAAGCCCAGACAATGGGCTGGGTTGCCTCCCAGCAAACTTGTGAGTCAATTGAGAGAAAGAGAGAGAATTCTTCTTTCATTCTTTCCTCAGTATTTTTACTGAACATCTACTGTGTGTCAAGATGAGATAGTTCCGGTACTGTGCCAAGCCTTTATGCACATTAATATATTTAATTTTGATATAAATCTTATTCTTATGTTGTATATATTCCTATCATTTCACTTCAACAAAGAAGAAATTGAGATTTAGAGATGTTAAGTCACAATTCTATTAAGTGTTAAGAAAGGAATTTGAACACTTGCAGGCTGATAGAAGCCCCAGACTTAACCACTCTATGTTCCAGGCATTTATAAAAGTTAAATATCACTAAATATCACTAGTCTAAGGCTGTGGGTGCATTACTAGGGTATAATAGTGTGAGAATTCCTCACTTCTCCTCTTCTCTTAGGACCTCAGGGTCTCCACTCAACATTTTGGCCCTAATCCCTTTCTCCTCAACTAATACTTGCCTCTTTATCCTACTGTGAGTGCATTGAAAGCTTTATATGAGTCCAAGCCATGAATGTTATTGATCATATCACTATTATCAGCCCATTGGAATTTAACAGAGGATTGACTGAATTCACATCAGCCAAGCACTTTCTAATTTACCATAGCTTGTATTTGTTATCCTTGCCACCACTTTGTTAAATGGGCATTATTATTATCAACATTTTCTGAGAAAATATTTGATAGAGAGTGTAGTGACTTGGAAGCACATGATATTTGGAGAAGCTATCAGCCTTCAGGTTCAAAGAAAAATAGAGTCTCATTCAGAAACTTATTCATGAGAAAGGCTTTCTTGACACCTTCTAATCATTAATAATTTTTTTCTGATATATTATTTAAAAAGTACAACCGCCATTCAATCCTGAGATAAATAGCTTCAGAGTCCCAAGGTGGGGCAAGTCAGGTAATCCCCAAACCTCATGATGAAACATATTTTTCCTGCCTGCTTGCCTCTTTCTCTCTTCCATTTTTTAAATTATTTCTTCCTTCTCTCCCTCCATTCTGATGGAATTTACATTTTAGTCTTTGCTAAAATGAACAAGTGTAATATTCCAGGAAAGAGCATGAGATTTGGATTTAGTTGAGTTAATGTTTGCCTCCTAGTCTGGCTGAGCTCTAGCTATGGAAACCAGTTTTGGATCTTCTAAGATAGTGTTTCTCAAAATGTGGTCCCTGACCCAGCAGCATCAGCATTGCCTGGAAACTTGTTAGAAATGCAGATACATAGTTCCCACACAGACCTACCACATTTGTTAAAAATGAAAATACTGGGCCCCACCCCAAAATCTTCTAGGTGTAGATCCAAGTAATCTGTAGTTTAACAAGCCCTCCAAGTGTTTCTGATAGGCACTAAAGTGTAAGAATCACTTTCTTTGAGGGCTAAATAAGATAATACAGAGTACATGCAAAGTGGCTCTATACAAGATGCCAAAAATATGGTAGTTTTTAGTAGTAGTTGGAACAGACTGATAATAACAGAGATAGTAAATGCACAGTTTATAATGCTATCGGAGCTCCCAGTACATTATGTGTAAGTTATGTAGCGTTAGCTTGTTTCTCTAAACCCCCAAACCCTCTTCACACATCTACCGCCCCAACACAGATGCCCAGAAAACAATGAAAAGCTAGAGTTTCCTCCCTAAGTTTATTTTCTTGCTTGTTCCTCAGCCCTGCAAGACTATCAGCTCTTCGTCACAAGGCCAAGACTCACAGTCCCTTGTAATTTGTTTGTTTGTTTATTTGATTTAAATCCAAATTAGTTAACATATAGTGTAATAATGATTTCAGGAGTAGGATTTAGTGATTCATTACTTATATATAACACCCAGTGCTCATTCCAACTAGTGCCCTCCTTTTAGTGCCCATCACCCGTTTAGCCCATTCCGCCACCCAACACCCCTCTAGCAACCCTTAGTTTGTTCTCTGTCTTTAAGAGTTCTCTTATGGTTTGCCTTCTTCTCTATTTTTAACTTATTTTTCCTTCCCTTTCCCTATGTTTATCTGTTTTGTTGTGAGTGAAATCACGATATTTATCTTTCTCTGGCTGACTTATCTTGCTTAGCGTAATACACTCTAGTTCCATTCACGTTGTTGCAAATAGCAAGATTCAATTCTTTTTGACTGCTGAGTAATATTCCATGGTTTGTGCATGCGCGTGCGTGTGTGTGTGCGCGGCGCGTGTGTGTGGGTGTGTGTGTATAGATCTTATCTTCTTTATCCATTTGTCAAGACTCCGTCATCTTTATGTATGCTTGGTTATTTTAGTTTTGCAAAACATGATCGTTAAACAAGGAAAATCTGACTGGAACGAGGTACAAAGAGCCTGATTAGAAACATATATCAGAGAAAATATAGTGCTCATTTGAGGCAGGCTACATATTTTCATTGCATTCACCATTCAGTGGCTTCACAGGGGAGGGCAGGAAAAACAATGAAACAAAGGAATCTATGGGATTCGAGGGGCACCTATGATTAAAGTTGCCAGTAAAATGTGTACAATCTAAATCTTAAAATATAAATATTAAAAATGTTTCTTAAGGGTCGCCTGGGTGGCTCAGTCAGTTGAGCGTCTGACTGCGGCTCAGGTCATGATCTCTCAGTTTGTGGGTTCGAGCCCCGTGTCGGGCTCTGTGCTGACAGCTCAGAGCCTGGAGCCTGCTTCAGATTCTGTGTCTCCCTCTCTCTGCCCCTCCCCTACTCACACTCCATCTCTTTCTCTCAAAAATAAATAAGCATTAAAAAAAAAACAATAAAAATGTGTTTCTTAAGTCCTGTTATCACTTGGACATTTGGTAGTCTTCAAAAAATTTTCAAAATCTGTACCTCATTGGACTCTCATTGGAAAGGGAAAAATAATCTATAGTAATATTTATAGAAAAGAAATCAGAGAGAATGTAATTCAACCAGGACTATACATCTGGTAATAGGGCCAAAACTGAGACTCACACACTTCTACATGTTCTGTTTGGAATACCCTTCCCAATCATCTTCTTACCCACCCCACTTCTAATCTGGATAGATCCTTTAGGATCAAACTTAAAATTCCACTTCCTTTTCAATGCCTCACCTAGTCTCTGTAGCACAGTCTTTCCTCTGAATGTACAGAATTTCATTCATTCTATTTATCCTTTCATTCTGTAGCAAGTATTTATGGGATGCCAGGTATGACTCAGGCTCTGTTCTAGGCACCAAGGTCCTGTGGAGTTGACATCCTGGCATAATACATGGACATTAAATATCTTAGATGCAATAAAAAAAAAAGTTTCGTGGGGCTGGGAAATAATAATTAAGAGTGACTGGTCTCTTAAATAGCAAACTGTAGGCCCAAATCCCAACTTTTCAGAATTGCAAGTTATGAAGTGCCAAAGGGCACTGAAAACGTTTTTGTCCATACCAGTAGATGTAAGCTAAGAAGTGTCCCTAATCTTTGAACATGATCACGACAGAAACAAACCTCACTCAGATGGCTAGTGTTGATTACAGAAATGCTAATTGAATAAACTGATTGATAAAAATGGAAAAAAAAAAAAAAAGAGTGATAGGGAAGCCAGAGGCTTGTAGAGTCCATTAAGGGGTACCATGGTATGTCACTAAAGATTCTAGAGCAGAAGAGAGACATGATGTGATCTGTGTTTTCACAAAATCACACTGCTTAAGGTATGAACAATGGAGCAGGGTGGTGCCAGGATGTCTCAGTCAGTTAAGCACCCATCTTCGGCTTAGGTCATGATCTCACAGTTCTTGAGTTTGAGCCCCGCCTCAACTCAGAGCCTGCTTCCGATCCTTTCCCTCCCTGTCTCTCTCTCCCTCTCTCTCTCTCTTTCTCTCTCTCTCTTTCTTTCTTCCCTCTTTCAAAAATAAATAAACATTAAAAAAAAAAACTTTGTTTTAAAAAAAGGTGTGGAGAATGGATTAGAAGGAGCAAGAATGGTATTGGGGATATCAGTTGGGAAGTTACTGAGGGAGTATAGACAAGAAGCCTAAGTTGGGGTATGGGACAGTAGAAGGAGAGTAGATGACTTTGAGGCATATTTTAGAGATAAAATAGGTAGTACTTGGTAATAATTTTATATAAGAGGGGAGGAGAGGAAGAAATCAAGAATGACCACAGCACTTAAGCCTGCAGCAAGTAGATGGATGGATGGATGGATGGAGATGTCTTGCACCCATAGAGGAGAAACTTGGGGAGGACTGAGACTGTAAGTGGGGGGAGACACCCCACTATTCCTCCCTTATGATTTTCCATTTCATTTATATAAACATATATTTAATGTTTTTATAATGTCCTAGAGGGCTGAATCTGGATGGGTTTTATTCATTAGTTATCTATCCACCAAGATGCCTAACACAGTCCCTAGACCCTAGTAGGAATTCAAGGAATATGTACCAATTGGTTGGCTGAATAAATGAATCCAAATGGTATTCACGCTAATGCCTGAAAAATGGTAAATCCTTAGTAAATGTTAACTATTATTATTACACAATAACAAAATGCCTTTTGCAAACTGACCCTGAATCTCTCAAACGCTTCTACAAAGATTAATGCAAGTCAGTTTAGTGTATATCCAAATCCCCAGGTCCTGACACATTTACAGTTTAACAAAACACTGACGCTCCTAATTAAAAAGTAATAAGCCTGTCTATTATGGCTACACAGCGTGACGGGGCAGTTGCATGTGCTACAGCTGTTACCCTGCTCTGCAAGCTTTGCCCTCAGAGCTTTCAATTAAAAGCAGCACTGAACTCACTCCTCACACCATATGCAGATCCTGAAAGCCTTTTCTTCTTCCTTTGTAAAGTGTTAGATGAAAGAGTGAAGGAGAATATAACATACACACACATTCTGTAGCCAGAAGTTTATAACCTTTCTTTTCTACCTCCCCGTCCACTTTGGTCCTTGATTTGCTCTGTGACCTTGAACAACTTACCTGACATTTTTGCACTTCTGTGTGTAATTAAAAAAAAAAAAAAAAAACAAGAGAGAGGAAGAAAGAAAAAACAAAAATACACAGTGCAAAACTGGTGTTATCCTCTCCGATATTGGGTTTAAAGTCGTTAATGCTATTCCCAAACACTTCCAGACTATCCTGCTGAGTACAATTTTCATTACTTGTACTACTAATAGAGAAAATTCAATGCCACAATAAGTTAGTAAATTTAATTCTGTCACATTAACAAACTCTTGCAAGTTTTCTAGTAAGAACCATTCTACTCTGAGAAATGTAAGAAACAAATTGTGTGATGCAGGGTTATGGTTATTCAGGAAAGTGGGATAATAGTATATTTCTTTAACTTGGGCAATGCTGTAAATGGGGCTAAGTGGGCCAATGTAACATGATTTGAGAGATCCTGGGACATACCTACTTTAGAGAGCACTCTTTTCCACAGCTTGTCACACCATCTAAAGGTCTGCCTTTATCAATTTGAGCCAATATCAGGGAAGGACTATGTACCATTTACTTCTTCCATTAGGAAACATTACACAGAAATGCGATTATTTATTTCCATGGTCATCTCAGTAGAGGGTAAGCTCCATGAGGTCCTGAATAGTATCTGGTTTTCTCACCGGCATATCTTCAATAATCAGTGTAATAACTGTCAAATTATAGGCCCTCAATAAAACAGTGTTAAATGAATTAATGCAGTCGTGAATATACATGGCAGGTGGAGTTGGACAGATGTTAGTTCAAATCCCAACTCTACTACTTACTAGTCATGTGACTTTGACCAGATTTCTCATTCTCTCTGAAATACACTGTTGTATCTGGGTTCAGTACCTTTCTCAAAGGTCTTGAGGATCAAATAAAGGAATATGGCCACAGCACTCAGCTTAGTGACATGCATGTAGTAGGAAGGCAATAAATCCAGGGTCCTTTCTACCCCTGCATCTGATTTGGATCAGAACCAGTTTAACACACATGCCAACCCCTAGCCGGGTTATGGAGAGAAGAAAAAACACCCTTTAGCCTTTACCCTTATGGAGCTGAAACACTAGTGAGGATAAAATTAAAAAATACTAGACTTTTAAATCATTACTGCCTATAGACCTAGAGAAGAGAGGATTCCGTCCCAGGCTATGCTCTTTGGAGGATCCAGCTGGGGCCCTCCTGGGACTGTGCTCTTTTGCAAAGTGTGAGGACTTAGTGAGGCCAAAGGCTCATGTATATCCAGAACCAATGTCCAACTTCTAGTCCATACTTTGTATATAGAATCCCAAACTTTTTTGCCCACACAGCCTCAAACCATACTCCAGGACCTATGCAGGCCTCTTCTGGCATTATCATCCTGGATCAAGACTGCACCTCATATATGAGGACATTGTCAATATGACAGGTAGTCAAGGAACAGGAATTTTCAAAGGATATGATAAGGGTTGGGTATGCAGGCTGAGGTGTCCACACATGAGTATGTATATATATATATATATATATATATATACACATGCAAGGGCTTCTCCTTGAAAGTATTGTGTAAGATAATGGATGTAAAACATAAATGCAGAGCCTGGCATTGATAGAAGGAAGAAGAAAGTGAAGATGCAGAACTCAATTCACATTAAGTCAAATCCAACAGAGTGGAAAGGAGCAAGTTTGAAGAGGAACTGGCATTTGAAAGCCATGAAGAAAACCATCCTCAGAGGGACAGGGAAATGACCAGTCAAAGCAGATGTTCAAGAACCAGCAAATAATAGGGCCTTGGAAGATGAGTGAGAAATCTGTTCTGGGGGAGATCTCCTAGAATATTAATGTGGAAAAGCAAGTGGAAGTAAAGAATTAGTTTTCTATTGTTGCTGCAACAAATTAACACAAACTAAGTGACTTAACACAATGCATATTTATTCTCCCAAGGTTCTGGAGGCCATAAGTCTGAAGTGGATCTTGCAGGACTAAAGTCAAGGTATGGACAGAGGTTCCTCCCTGAGGCTCCAGGAGCGAATTTGTTCCTTGCTTCTTTCAGCTTCTGGAGGCTGCCTGTATTCCTTGGGTTGCGACCTCATCAGTCCAGTCTCTGCTTCTGTTGGCACATCAACTTCCTTATCTCTTCTGCCTGCTGGCCTTTTATAAGGACGCTTTCATTACATTGGGTCCCACCTGGGATAGAGGATAATCTCCCTTTCTCAAAATCCTTAATCCCAGTTGCAAGGCCCACTTTTCTGTGTAAGGTGATGCATGGGTTCTGGGGATTAGAAGCAGCACATATGTGGGGGAAATTACTCAGCCTACCTGACCTGTTGTCACGTCCTCCAACACCAGATTAAGAAGTCTGGATTTCATTTTTAAAAGAGAGACTTCAGTCTGACTGACAGGTATCAGCCACGGAGGTGGAAAGTTTGCCAGTGAATGCACATACACACCCGTTGCATGAGGGTGGGGTGAGGGCCGCAATGACTTCAAGAGAATATCGATCGATCAGAAAGCCCAAATTTTACCTTCCACTGATGATTGCCATCCAGAAATATGGATCTTTATAAGCAACCTTCAGTATTTGAATATTGATTGAAGATTTCCTTGTTTGTTCATTTATTTGACTGCTAAGCTAAAAGAAAAACTTCTGCAAGCTGGATTTGGTCTGTTGGTCGCAAGTGTAAGGATCCTGATATGAATAATGCAAAGCCCCTCAAGTTTTTAAATAAGGAGAAGAGAAACTTAGAATTGTGCTTTAGGGGCACCGTGAGGATAAACTGAGAATGTCCAGTTAGAAAATGGTTTTAGTAATCCACATGCAGAATGATGAGCATGAAAAACATGCCAAAAACAGGAGAGAGAGGACAGGAAAGGGATCAATAGGTAGAATTGACAAGACTTAAAGGGCTCAGTGATTGGAAGGCAAAAGAAAACAAGCTGAAGATGACACCAGGGCCTTGAGTCCAGAAGATAGGATGCTTTGATTCCTCATCGCCTTCTCGTCAAGGGCAGTGTATTTGGGATGCTTTTCAGGAGTAGCATTTGTATAATAGCAAAAACATGCTTTGGTCAGGAAACCTAAGTCCTGTGTGACCCAGCCATCCTTCACTATCTTGAGTTTCCTTAATGAGAAGATATATGAAGGTGGAACAGGACAAAACAACTCTTCAGTGTCACCTAGAGCTCTGGCCTCAAATTCCACATGGTAGAACCTAGCAAGCCAGACCAGACCATGCACAGAGGACTTTTTGTTCCTATATCACCAGTTAAGTGTAAATAGCCTTGAAACTAATCAGACCTTAAATCTACTATATTTTCATGCAGTGTGCCAACTCAATGATCTGCACTAACCAGAGCAAGAGACTAAAAGGCCGTATCTTCCAGTGTTTGAGGAAAAAAAAACAGCATGAAAAGGAGATTGAGAGATGCTTGTTACAGTCCAGGGGCCCCTCTATCACTCCAGTCATATGGGGGGACTCAGCCTTTAGCCAATTTACTGAAAGCAAAAGTAGGGGGTATGAAAAGCAATGTAGAAGGGAAGGGAGCTGGTAAGAAGAATCAGGAAAAGGCGGAAGGAAGAAGGAAGATGACACAAACGAGAGCAAGGAATAGCACTTTTATGGCCCTTTACATTTTACGAAGTGCTTTTATAGGCATTATTTCCCACCAATCTTTACATGCATATGAGATGGAAAATTTTCATTTTACGGTCAGGGAAACTAAGTTCCAAAGACGTTAAGTGCTTAGCCAAGATTTCACAGTAATTAAGTGACAGATCCAAGATTTAAATCCAGGCCATTCTTTGTTGACCTAATATGTGCCTGACGTCATGTTCTCTACTGAGTATAAAAAGATAAGAATGACAGTCCTTGCTCATTAAAAACTACCAGACAGTGGGGGACCAGAGCAGAAAGCTGGACCATTACTATACAATCGATATGAATATCACAGTGCCTGGTAAATAATAGACA
Organism: Paguma larvata; assembly: GCA_030068075.1. NCBI lineage: Eukaryota > Metazoa > Chordata > Mammalia > Carnivora > Viverridae > Paguma > Paguma larvata. Next base: position 50,383,682 of record CM057831.1, read on the forward strand.
CTCAATAAATATATACCGAATTGTCATAAGTGAAGGTCAAATGCAAACATGGAGTCCAACGGGAGGCTGGATGTTGGTGTGGTTTGCTATAGTCCCCTCACTTTTCCTTCTAAAATTCTAACTCTGAAAGTCCCCCATCCCCATCACATGCTTCCCTTGTTCCAAGGTCTGATTCTGACTAGCCCTTAACACACGGCAGTGCAAATCATTAAGAGGAAGTATCGCCCACCCCAACTCTCCTCCCAGTCCTGCATGTCCAGAAGTGCTCATTGATGCTGGTGACGCCAATACAGCCCAATGTCCCCAACATACAGCCTAGTTGATCAACATCAGAGTGACAATCTTGAATGGTTTCCTAACTGCTTGGTCATTCAGTTTCACAACTGCCTACAGACATCCACCAAGTCCCCCAGGGAAGACCAGGGAGTTCCTCTGATGCCTTATTATAGCACAGATGCTAAGGAAACAGCCTGGAATTTTAGCTGTTTCTTCTGTTTAACCTTGGGCAAGTTACTTAAACTTTTTGTATCCCAATTTTATCATCTGTAAAATGTAGATATATTAGTACCTAAAGGTTCACTGCCAAGCTCTTGAGAGGAAAAGATGAGGCAATGCATATAAAGCTCTTAGCACCACTGCCTGAAACACAGTAAGATTTCAGTAAGTGTAGTTATTATGGCTATTTTTCTTTGGCATCATACTCTCAGCTATTGCCACCAATACTGATTCAATGCTGAAAGACTGACCTCACTCAGTGTATGTTTCTTGCCTTCCTGAAGATTGCCTGGATCACAATTGCTTTCCCTGGTTTGTTTGAGACACTTAATTCTGGTCACTCTGGTGCCTGACAATTGCATTCTAATTTTTTTTTTTTTTCATCCCTGGGTACCTGTGTTGATCTTCAGAACTCTGATGCCATAGGCAAATTAGCACCTCCAAGAGTTCCCAACAAACAAAATAGAAATGACTTATTACCCATCTAAAGCTGACAGGCTGACCTTTCTTGCTTCTAACTTTTAAAGTCTCTTCTTCTTAGGAAATTTGTAAATGAGAGAATTTCTTCTATTTTTTTATAAATAGTAAGCCCAGTTCTCAACAACAACAACAGAAAAGGTAAGCAAAGATCTCTAATCCTGGATTGTCTTAAGATATACATTTCACTAAACATTAGTATATATACTATGTACCAGGAATGGGCGATAAAAGATTTAAAAGATGTGAGATACCCCCTTTATCATGTATTAGAATTTTACATGTAGCTCTGTCTGTTCCTGGTGTTTCTGTTCTATATGGTGGTTATATCCATCTATTCTTGTAGCAATAGCACTTGTTTTAGTTGTAGAGACTTCATAATACGTTTTATCATCTGTTAGTCTAGTCACTGAATGGACTTTGGGATAAGGGGTGCCTGGGTGGCTCAGTCAGTTGAGGGTCCGACTTCAGCTCAGGTCATGATCTCACTCATGGGTTCGGGCCCCGCAAAGGGCTCTGTGCTGACAGCTCAGAGCCTGGAGCCTGCTTCCGATTCTGTGTCTCCCTCTCTCTCTGCCCTTCCCCTGACTCATGCTCTTTCTCCTCTCTCTCAAAATAAATAAATGCCAAAAAAATTTTTTAAAGGTATTCAGATGCCTTGAGGGACATTTGAACACAGGCGAACATAGATCCAATTCTCATAAGACACACAACACACACACACAAATGCAAATGGACTACATATATAAACAGTGAAATGATACAAGTACTAAAAAATAAGTGAATAACCAATAACTTATAACCTGGTTACAAGGCAAAATTTTGCAAAAAAAATAATTTAAAATATGGATATAATACATTGGTAATTTGACAAAAAATAAATCATGCATGATTTAAAATATAAAATAAAAAAGAAACATTCCCAGCCCTCACAAACCATGGGAAGAAATATACACATATTTCCTTTGGGGTATAATTTCAGCTGAAATATTTACTAGTTTATAATAAAATGTCTCAATTTTTTGTAGAAAAGGATAAAATTAATAAATTAATAAATAAGACACAATAGAAAAGTGTATTGTATCACTGGCTTTGTAGGCAGCTGGATTTGGTTTTAAATCCCTGTTCCAAAAATAACATAGCATTAACTTGGACAAATAGCCTTTACTTATTTATTTTTGTCTATAATAAGTAGTAATACCACCACCTAAAAAACTGTTTTGAGGATAAAAATTGAGATAATACATATAAAGGAATTAGGATAACTCAATAGGAACTCAATATAAAATCACTGTCACAATTATAAATTGATAAACTTTAAACAAAAAAAAACTTCATTAAAAATCATAATACAGTTAAATTCCAAGTGCTATATCCCAAGAAGAGGTTCAGACAGAAAGGTTTCCTGTTCTTATTTTGAGCAGTATTTAGGATTAGGACAAAGAGCTCCTCCACTTTGCAAGTGAAGTAGAAGAATGTGATTCTGGAGTGGTCCAAAGAGAGAAAAGATGGCAAATACTAGTCCAGTTATCATTTTAACAAGGGACACTTTAATAGACAACTACTACAGCTGGCAAAATATTGCTACTGTACTAGTTGGTTCTCTGTCTATAAGCCATAGCTACACATTTCCTAGTCCCTTGGGGCCAGAGATAGATCTCAGAAGGAATCTATTTACCATTTTCTCACACAATACAACCTCTCTCTCTCAGGGCAAATCCTCTGGGCATCTGTGAAGGTGGTTTCTATAACTCTGGAAATGCTCTGTGTTATCTTTGCAGATTCAGAATACATTCTTTAAAAGTGTTGACTCTCATAATATTAAATAAACTCTAATTGTGCACAGATAGACTTTAAAACAAAGTTTTATAGGGGTGCGTAGGTGGCTCAGTTGGTCAAGTGTCAGACTTTGGCTCAGGTCATGATCTCTTAGTTCATGGGTTAGGTCATGATCTCTTAGTTCATGGGTTTGAGCCCCACGTTGGGCTCTGTGCTGACAGCTCAAAGCCTGGAGCCTACTTCAGATTCTGTGTCTCCCTCCCTCTCTGCCCTTCTCCTGCGCTCTCTCTCTCTCTCTCTCAAAAATAAATAATAAATGTTAAAAAATTAAAAAAACTTTTATTGAAAATAATCTAAACATAATAAATTGCACATATTTAAAGTACACAGTTTGGTAAGTCTTGACATATGCAAACACTCATGAAATCATCTGTACAATCAAGATAATACCCATATCTGTCACTTCTAAAGTTTCCTTGTACCCCTTTCTAATTCCTCTCGCCCTGTTCTCCATCTCCGGAAACCATGGTTCTACTTCCAGTCATTATAGACTAGTAAAAGAAGTCATTATTTAGTTTTTACTCTCTTTGTTTTCTTTCACTTAGCATAACCATTTTGAAATCTGTCTATGTTGGTCCATGCAGTAGTTAATTTTCTTTTAATAATATTTTTCCATTGTATGGATATACCACAATCTGTCCATTCACTTGATGGGTATTTTAGTTGCTTTTAGTTTGGGGCTATTACAAATAAATCTCTATGAACATTCATATACAATTCTTTGTACAGATTTATGCTTTTATTTTTCTTGGGTAAGTACCCCGGAGTAGAATAGCTGGCTCATATGGTAGATATATAGTTAATTTTGGGAGGAGCTACCAAACTGTTTTCTAAATTGCTGTACCATTTTATTTTCCATTTTATTTATTATTTATTATTTTATTATTACCACTTCTAGTTAATTCACGTCATCATCAACATTTGGTAGGGTCCATCTTATTTATTTACTTATTTATTTAATCTGTTTTTGTTTCTTTGTTTTAATGAATTATAGTTGAAACACAATGTTACCTTAGTGTCAGATGTACAACACAGTGATTGGACAAGTTGTTAGGTTAGCTATGCTCTGTCACCATGCAAGCGTAGCTACCATCTGTCACCATACAACACTATTATAATATCACTGATTTTATTACCTGTGCTGTGCCCTTTATCCCTGTGAATTACTCATTTAATAACTGGACGTTTATACCTCTCACTCCCCTTCACCCATTTCACCCAACCTTCATCTCCTCACCTCTGGCAACCATCAATTTGTTCTCTGTATCTACAGATGTTTTTCTGCTTTTTGTTTGTTTGCTCATTTGTTGTTGTTTTTTTTTTTTTTAGATTCCACATATTAGTAAAGTAATATGATATTCATCTTTATTCTGAGTTGTTTCACTTAGCATAGTATAGCTCACTCTTTTAAAATCTAGTCAGTCTAATACGTATAACAATATTCCATATGATTTTAATTTTCATTTCTCTAATGAATAATGATGTTGACATTTGTTCCTGTGTTCATTTGGGATCTGTATATCCTATTTTGTGTAAAATAGGTTCAAATATTTTGTCCTTCTCAAATTTGGCTTGTTTGTTTACTTATTACTGAATTTTGAGAGTTTTTTAAAAATATCTATACTGGATACAAGTCTTCTGGCAAATACATGATTGTAAATATTTTCACACTTTTCTCTTATCATTCTCATAATATTGTCCGTTGAAGAGTAGAAGTTCCTTTTTTTAATTATAAAGGTTTTTTAAGTTTATTTATTTTTGAGAGACAGAGACAGCACGAGTGGGAAAGGGTCAGAGAGAGGGGAGACAGAAAATCCCAAGCAGGCTCAGGGCTGTCAGTGCAGAGCCCGAAACAGGGCTCAGTCTTACAACCATGAGACCATGACCTGAGCAGAAATCAAGAATCAGACGCTTAACCAACTGAACCATCCAGGCACCCAAAGAGTAGAAGTTCTTAATAAAGTCCATTTTATCATTTTTTTCTTTTGTGAATTTTTCTTTTGATGATTTAAGAACTCTGACTGAAAGAAGGTCATAAAAATATTTTTCCTTGTTTCAAGTGTAATCTAAATATACTAAACCACATCCTTATCTCTAATAATTTATTCTAGAATTTTTATGTTTTACCTCTTACATTTAGATCCATAATCCCTTTGAATTCATCTTTGTGTGATGTGAACAATAGAATAAAGTCTGTTTCTGTTCATATGGCTATGCAATAGTTCCAGCTTCATTTGTTGAAAAGACTATCCTTCATCCATTTAATAGTCTTTGCACCTTTGTCAAAAATCAATTGACCACATGAGTGTGAGTCAAATTCTGGTCTTCTACCATTACATTGATCTATTTGTATGTCTTGATGCCAATACACACTGCATTCATTGCACTAATTTCTGTTGTCTTATAATGCCTTGAAATTGAAATTGAGTAGCAAAACTCTTCTGTGCTGTTTTTCAAAGTTGTTTTGTCTATAATTGGTATTATGTATATCGATATGGATTTTATAATTATCTTGTCAATTTCTACAGAAAACTCTGCTGATATTTTGATTGGAATTATGTTGCATCTGTAGATCAATTTGGCAAGAACAGACATTTTAACATTTGAGTCATCCAGCCCATGAACATGGGGTTACTCTTCATTTATTTAGGTCTTCTTCAGTTTCTACAGTGTTTTACAGCTTTCAGTATACAGATCTTACAAATTTTTCTTCGACTTATCCTTAAACCTTTTATATTTTTGATGCTATTTTAAAGAGAATATTTGTAATTTGTATTTCTTATTTACTCATTGTTAACATACTGAGATACAACTGATTTTTATATTAATCTTGTAATCTTCAACTTTCTAAATTCATCTGTTAGTTTTAATACTTTTATTCTAGATTACAACAGATATTCTTCATAGGTTTTCTCCAAATAAGACAGTATAACTTTGTACTTTTCAATCTGGATGCCATTTATCTATTTTTCTTACCTTATTGCACAAGCTAGAACCTCTATTACAATGTCAAATAGAAGTGGTGAGAGTAAACATCTTTGCCTTGTTCCTGGTCATCGGGGCGAGGCATTTTGTCTTACCATTAAGTGTGAGGTTAACATAGGTTTTATTTAGATGAACTTTAGCCATTTGAAGAAGTTCCCTGACTCCACATCTCCCATCTGTCCCACATTACCATTCTCTAAGTGGTCTCAACTGCTAAGGCAATTCTCTTCCTTTTGATAGCACCAAATTCTCAAAGTAAATCAGGCATTTTATAGAATGTATAGAAATGTGTTTTCCTCCATCTTCTCAGGGAAATGAATAGGGGGAGAAGGATGTGGAAACTATAGTCTCAAGTTACAAAGTCCCAGTTCCAAAGAGGAAGAAAACTTTTGCCTCTTTTTTTTTTTGTCTCCTCATATTCTGATTACATCCTCAATATCTGCCCCAGCCTCTTCCTCACTAGCCCCACGCCCTCAAACACACACACACACACACACACACACACACACACACACACGTAATCGGTCACCACCAGGTCCTAGTATTTTTCTTACTATATGTGTCTCAGATTCCTCTGCCTCCCTCCATTCTTCTGCAATATTCCTTATTCAAGCTGCCATCATCTTTTACCTGGATTGTGAAAGAGGATCCCTACTGGATTCCCTACTTTTCGCCTGTGTCTGTTCAATCTGTTCTCCTCCAAAATCAATTATCTTTCAAAAAATAAAATGTTAACCTTGTTACTCATCTACTTAAAGCTCTTCCAATGGCTTCTCCCTAGAGTAAAGCCCTAAATCTTCACTGTACTTCTCAAGTGACTACCCAGTCTGAGTCCAGGCTCAGTGAAGAACTAGTGTCTTTCCCAGCACTGTCCACCTTGAAGAGTACTTCTCGCAGTATGGAACTCATCCTGTTAACAGCGTAGTACAGTGGTTAGGGCTATGGGCATCGGAGTCCAATTGCTTAGGTCCAAAGCTTTGCTCACCACACCGTATGATGTTGAGCCTTCTTATACCTCTTCATGAGTAGCCCTGCTATTAAAAAATGATAAAAACAGTGCATACCTCATAAGGTTGCAAGAATTAAATAAGGCTTATCGCATAAAATCCTTAAAACAGGACCTCAGACATAAAACCCAGTTTGTTTTAGTTTTTATTATATTTATGCCTTTGATATTCAGTTCAAATCAGCTTCAGGAAGAAGGTGTGAGGATTAAGTGAGGCATTATAGTCAAGCTTCCCTAAAGATTTCTGGAATGGGGTTCGCCCTCTGTAAAGTGTGCTTTCTTTCCTTCCTCCTAGTCCATGCTAATCTCCACCTGAAGGCCCCATTTCCTCCCAAAAGTAAACAGTTCTCTTCTGCATCCCCATTCTTTTAGGAGCACCGGGAGGGACCACAAGTTTGAGAAGACAGTAATTTCATCAGAGTTTGTCATTGTGAATTTTATTAAGATGGCATTTTTATTTCTAAAATAGGAGCTTTGTTTTGTTGTTGTTTTCCTTTCTTCCTCCCTTCCTTTCTTCTGTGCAGTTGCAGCTTTTAAAGGCTTAATTAGAGCAATAAAAAATACCAATTTTGCCTTTCTCTCTTTTTAATAACAAGTAAAAGTTGAGAGCCAGCTGTGGGTGAAAGCCATTTGAAAGCTGCTACCAATTTGAAGTTTCATTTTTCACTGCTTCCAGGCACATTTGAAAATTAGTGCTGACACATGCAAATGAGTTTGTGATGGAGGAAAAAATATATAGATATAGTGCAAGGTGCTACGAAGATTGTTGGGGGGAATAAAGATGACTTGTGTGGGAATTTCTGCTTGATGTTGGAGGGATAAATAAAAATTCAAATTCTTTTATCAGGGTTTTTACTGGGAAGGACTACAGGCACTTTTCTGGCAATGCCTACCTGCGTTTGTAGCCTTCCTTGCTCCCTTCCTGCAGTTTTATGACCAGTGCGGGCCTTCACAGCTTTCACAAAGTGTGAGTCTTCTTCCTCTGTGGTGATCTTTAGCAGGGTGTGAATATGGAGTTGAATTTTTGCCAGTTTGGGTAATGTCCTAAAGTAGGTCTTTAGGGCTTTTTTCTTCCTTAAAGTTAAAAATAAATAAGAAAATTAAATCTTTTGAAACTTTTTTTTCAAATCTCTCTGGCTAAGGAATATCAATAACAATTGGAATCACAATACATCTGCATTTTTGGAGAAACCTACAAGAAATGGGGTCTAGCCAAGGAAGAGTGACAAAGATGGAGAGGACACTGAAAACCGTGCCAGAGAGGTATTAGGAAGGAACTGGGGGTGTATAATGTAGAAAACAGAAGAATGAAAAGGTTCACTTCAAGGTGACATCAGATTATCGAAGGAATGTTTTAGTGAAGCCATCAGGCCTTTCTAGCTGGCAGTTCCTGGGCCCTCTCCCAGATCCAGGCCAGCTGTCTAGCCTCCCTGTTCTTATTTGCCGCAGAATTCCACTGACCATCATCTTCTTCTATGGTTGCCTCCCACTCTGCCCCCTATCCATTGATCTCCCCAAGCCCAACCCCCTATACAGTGTTGTAGTTAAGAGCAACAGCCTCCATGTCTAATGGTTCAAGACTGTGCTCCACCACTGACTGCAGAGGGACCTTGGACAGTCCCTCCCTTTATTCATTACTTTAGCCATACATTCATTATCTCAACAACAACATATGCAGCCTTTCTCTGTGCCAATCATTTACTCTTTCTTAACCTCGTTTTCACGTAGAGATAATGATAGTCCCAGCCTCAACCTGTTATTGTAAGGACTAGAAATAATATATGGAAAGAACTAAGCATAATGACTGGCACGTGGGAGATGCCCCTGGGATGATAGCTATTGTTTTCATTATTATTTTTTCTGTTCTCAGGAAGGAGCATTTAGGTTCCATGTGTTTTTATAGATTTCAGAGACAATCCTTCCTAAGAATGGATGAGAGACCATAAAGTTAATGAATTACTCAGCCAGTTAAGCAATAATGTGAATGGAGAAAATATTTGGTGTAAAGACAAGGAAATTGAGGGGACAGGATAAAAAGGCAACTGGGACCTGCTAAAAGTGGAGCTCTTCATCTGATGGTGCTCTGAGTTTTTGTTGTTGTTGTTGTGTTCATTTCCTGTTTGGGGAAAATTTTTACCACATATACAAATAGGCCTATGGTTTTTGTTTTAAAGTTTTTGTCTTTGACCTACTATCCCTTTAGTGCCCTGGAGATCTTTCCAGCAGGGATTGTTCCCTGAAGCATTGTGATGTGGCACCACGTGTCAGGGCATTTTGTGGGCATGTTTGAGAGCATACTACTCCTGACCCCACACCAATCTCTTTGTGTTTCCACACCAGACTTTCCCATGACACCCTGGTACCTCACATCACAGGTACACCCTGTTTTGTAGTGACTTGTGTACTTCCCATACTTCCTCCTCACCCTGAAGCCAAAAATTTGAGAGCAGAGTCTCCAACCTGTTCCTCTCTTCATAGCTTGAAGTCTTGGCATATTGTGGGTAACCAGTAAGTGATTGCTTGTTAAACTGCAGAGAATCAAATAGGATGTGCTAGGTAGGGTAGTGCAGAAAAAATGAAACAGGATAGAGCTGGACAGGATGGGACAGGACAAGATAATATAAAGGAGAGTAGGGTAGTATATCTATAAAATAGAACATACTGTTATTTAAAAATAAAGTCTTCATTTAAAAGCTTTGCAGGAGTGCCTGGGTGGCTTAGTCAATGAAACATCTGACTCTTGGTTTTGGCTCAGGTCATGATCTCATGGTTCGTGAGTTTGAACCCTGCATTGGCCTCTGTGCTGACAGCATGGAGCCTTCTTGGAATTCTCTTTCTTCCTCTCTCTCTGCCTCTTCCCCACTCTTTCTCTCTCAAAATAAATTTAAAAAGTTTTCAAAATTCAGTGGATTACTTATTATATCTTGGATAAGGAGTGAAAATTTCTACTTGAAAAATGAACTATATTGAAAAAAGAAGTTTTTGGAGGAGTGGCTTGTTTTGTTTTGTTTAAGTGGATAGGCTTGAGGTAGTTGTGCTTTTAAAAAAAATAAAAATTATTTTAGAGAGAGCAGAGTGAGGAGCAAAGGGAGAGCAAGAGAGACTCTTAAGCAGGCTCCATGCTCAGCATGAAGCCCAATGAGGAGCTTGATCCCACAAACCTGGGACCAGGACCATGACCTGAGCCAAAATCAAGAGTCAGAAGCTCAACCTACTGAGCCACCCAGGTGACTTTTTTTTGTTAACATTTTTTGTAAGCCCATATAAACACCTAGGCAGTAACCAAACAGCCAAAGAAAATGTGGAGTTTGTAATGGACCAGCTGCTACCCAATAATGCCCTTTAGCTGTGCTTTCATTTATTAGATCATAATAAGCTCAACTAAAAATGTTTTAATATGTCTGCATTACTTAACAGCCTGGGAATAATTTTAATTATTATTGAGTTTATCATTGTGAATGTGGTACACTCTTTCTTTGAATTCCTGGAGACTATTTAAGATGCAAATGATGCTAGCTTTATGAATAATTGGTGGGATTGGAAATTCATGATACAGCCCCTCCCTCCCTGCCAAACACACACACACACACACACACACACACACACACAGTTCTTAAAAATGCAAAATAATTTACATGAACATGGAATGAATACTCTTCTATTTAGCAAAAGCAATAGTTGGCAACCATTTGAGGCATGCTGGTGAGCACAGAACCAGGCCTCACAGAGACAACTGGGCAAATGAATGCTCAGTGGCCACTGAAGGATTGACTGAAGAAATTATCTATATACAAGGAATATTAATCAGAGGAGAAGGATTAAGGTGAGAAAAGGAAGGGAAAAGCATAGATTCAGCAACAGTCTAAGCAGCAGGTAGTAGTTGAGACCCAGTGGATAACAGCAAATCTTAAAGCACATCTCCAGGTGTTAACTAAGATCCGCTTTTCTAACCAGCTTATGATTTAGCAGACTGTCCAGCCCTGGGAATGGGAGTTGCAAGGACATAAGAAACAAATGAGTTGGGTCTTAGGATAGAGGCAATTCTAGAAGGAATAGGAAGTTGTGGAGAGGAGAGGGGAAGTTCTGTGCCCCCTGCACCAGAGTCCAAGTTTTATTCAAGCCCATGATCCGAGAGGGCCGAGATATCTGCTCATGAATTATATGAGTGGTAAAACTTGCATGTAGACATACCGAAATAGGGAGATTTAATAGCCGACCTGGAGAAGGCAACAGCTGGTATGAACTTGAAATCCTCATAATTAATAATTCAGCAATTCTCTGATCTAGTTGATCAGAATCACCACACTCAGTTCCTGGGGACTGGGGACTCTTAAACTTTAAAATATTCCTTGCAGGGGGCGCCTGGGTGGCTCTGGCTGTTTGGTGTCTGACATCGGCTCAGGTCATGATCTCACAGCTTGTGGGTTCTGGCCCTGCATCGGATTCTGAAGCCTGGAGCCTGCTTCGCATTCTGTGTCTCCCTCTCTCTCTGCCCCTCCCCTGCTCACACTGCATCTCTCTCTCTGTCAGCAATAAATAAACAATATGTATATATATATATTTTTAATATTCCTTTCAGGTGATGCTACTGATTGACCAGTTTTGCCATCCCTGCCCTAAAGGAAAACCCATCCTTGCTACCTAATATCTGGGGCTGGGAGGCTAATCAACATGCTTATTTTGGCTTTTGTCAGTAGATCCTCCAGCTATTCTTTCCTCTAGGAAAGAATAGAAAAGGGAATTACTCTGAGCTGCATAGTTGTATAAAGTTTTGATGAGCAGCATTCTTAACTCCATCAAAAGTACATAAAATGAAAATTCCTAGAGGTGTGTGGCACAGGAATTTTCATGCTTAAAGTCCCCACATGAATCTTATTAAAACCACGAATGCTAGCTTCTTGGACATGGGGCAAGAACTTCTCTCAAAAGCCTAGCACATGAAGATGCAAATACCTGTTCCATTGATTTTATGTATTATATTTTGTATTTATTATATATTGCCTTTGTATGATGATTTGTTATTTATGCTTCATGCTTGATATAAAAGAGTTCGGTGAGATGGAGTTTGGGAAGCAAAGCCACTAACGTGTGCATGATGTCTGCAACACACCAGAGACTGCACCAGGTGATTTACAAATATTACTACCATTAATTCTTCCTCGACATGTTCAAGGCAGTGCCTGGCATTTAGAAGGCCTCAGAGATGGTTGGGTGAAATGTTTCCCTACAGAAGAAAAACCATACACTTAACCAAAGCACTCCCTCTATTATGTCATTTGAACAATTTTTTGAGGGAGAGAGAGAGAGTGAGGGAGCAGGGAGGGGCAAAGGGAAAGGCAGCTAGAGAGGATTTTAAGCAGGTTCCACGCTCAGTGTGGAGCCCCACGTGGCAGCTTGATCTCAGGACTGTGAGATCGTGACTTGAGCAAAAACCAAGAGTCAGACCCTTAACCTACTGACCCCCCAGGCCTCCCACTATTATGGTCATTTGTTTCTAGGCACCATGCTAGATGCTGGAGTAAGATAGTGAATAGTGTAACTATGAGCTAGCAGTCCCCTGGGGAAACAGATATAAGCCAATAGTCACCCATTTCGTCAGGTAAAATTATTACAGTGCTACAAAGTGAAAGCACACAGTGGTCTGAGAACACACACAAGGTGTGCTGACCTGTCTAAAGAAAGTCAGGGAAGGTTTCCATTAGGAAATGACATTAAACAAATGGCATTGTTTGTTACAGTCAGGAAAGGAAAAGCTGTAGCTGGTAGCACTTAAGATACTGAGAAGAATATTCATTTATATTTGACTTCAATGTTTTCCTGCCCAGAAAAGAGCCAAACAACAGTTCTTTTAACCTACTTCATGGATCTAAGAGGGAATTTTTAAGGCAGTTATTTGCCTGGCCCATCTACTCCCAACTCCTGGGGCATTTGCCTGGGCCATCTGCCCCCAACTCCTGCAGTGCCCCCATATCTGTAATTAAGGAGGCTGCCATCTTGTTCACCTGCCTCCCCAGCTTCTCTGGGATCTCACCCCAACTGACCCTCATCTTCCTGATACCATCTGCTGGTATTGAGTCCATTCTCTATTTCCTACGTTGCCCTTCCCTCCATGAGGTCAAGTTAACTCCATGCCTCAATTTCTCAAATTCCTAATTTTGTTCAGAAAGAGTTTAATTCCATTCCATTCAGTGCAGCTCATATTTGTGAAGGCCTACTATGTGCCAGGTTAGGTATATCAAGTTAAAAAAAAAAAAAAAAGAGTTACTGACCTGAAAGTTTTCCTTATCTCAAAAAGGCGATGCTGACCTCAGATATTTCTTTATCTCAGAAAGGAGAAACTTAATAAACCAATATAACACAGTTTGGAAGGTATTAACATAGGCAGCGATTATTGATTGTGATGATTGTGATGATAGCCAAAATGCTCTGGGTATCATTCATTCAATAGCAGGTATTTATTGAACATCCGCTAAGGAGGTGAATAATTTGGGTGGATAAGATGAACATAGTTCATGCCCTTGTGGAGTTTATAAGGGGAGTGAAAGGCAATAAACATAACAAACAAATTCATACTTTTAAATCCTGGTAAGATCAGTGAAGAAAACCAGCATGGAGAGGAATGGGGAGGGTATATCTACTCAGGCATAGAAGTTTCTATTTGAAATTAGACATCTTAGGTAGAAATTGTGTCTGCAACTTCCTTGCTGTGTGATCTTAAGGAGATTACTTAGACTCAGTTTCCTCAAAGTGGAAATAATAATAATAATAAAATAATAATAGTGAAATCTAAAATCACATGAGATAACGGTCATAAAAGGGTTAAAGAACTCCTGTCCTATACAGTGAGCACTCAGTAAAGGTTGTCAACATTATTCTATTACTTCATCTTTTAAACTTGTTGAGATTCCAATGCCTCTTCCATAAAATGAAATAACATCTAAGAGGGCTGTGAATACTCTCTGTACAATGTCAGCTGCTGCATCGTGTAGTATGATTATGAAGGTGTTCATATGACTACCACTATAATTCTTGACGTTGCTTAGACTGAATATTGTGTTACCATAGCAAGCGCTTGTTGACTAAATATGTTAAAAGTATATACTTCCTCATTAGGAATAAGTTGACATGAGGCCGTGGAATCCAGTATGGCACCCACTAGCCAAATGCACCTGACAGCATTGACAGTGCAGGTGTAGAGGATTTCCATCATCACAGAAACTTTCATTGAACAGTAAGAATTCGGAATTCCAGACACAAAAGAAAAAAGTTTATATCATGTAAGGACTTCCCAATACCAGTTATTAGGGGTCCAGTAAGCCTTTCGGGACTACTTTAATCATTCCTTTGGAATATGTACTATTAACAACCTCTCATATTTAGGCAGCATAGGCAGTTTTCAAACCACATTTGCACATCCATTGCTTCATTTGTCCTTAAAGCGCTCCCTGAAGTAGGCAGGAAGGATATCATTATCTCCACTTTACATTGGAGAGAAATAATTAACAAGAGTAGTAGTAGCAACTGCTGACACTAATTGAATGCTCACCTATGGTTGTATATTGAATATGGTGCCAAGTGCTTTAGTGCTTTTAATGAGGTAACAAAGCTCAGGGAGGTGAAGTGACTTAACTGTATATATTTAGTGAACTGGGGCCATGATTTGATTGCACTTCTCGCCCCGTGCTTTCCACTACATCTCTCCATTCTTGCTTATATGGGTTGAATTCCAGCTCTCCATTATTACAAAGTTTGCCCAGTGACTAATTTATTGGGGCAGGCCATGAAGTAGGGGCTTCGCAATCAAGGGCGTGTCTAGTTGATCTTCTTACCCATGGAAATTCCAAACGGCATACGCTCTCTCTTGAGAAATAATGCAGTGCCTGAAGATGGACTTCTATTCCCGTTCAGCCTCAGTGTCATTGTCGGCAGCTGCAGGAGCAGCTGCTCTCCTCTCAGTGCTACCCTCTCCCCCTTTTCTCCCCACTAATTGCTGCCAACTAGTAGAGCAGCTATGAATATTATACGGCTTGTCCCCTTTGACAGATTCTATCCAGCTGTTATATTTCCAGACCCTTCTTGTTCAAGGATTCAGATTTGTTCTGTTTGGATGATTAATTCTTGAATCTAATTGTTGGGTATTTTGAAACCCCATCCAACACCCTTTAAATCACTGTATTGTGTATAACTTGAAGCATTCTTAAGTAGGCACAAGGCTGAAAAAATTGTCACCAACAATCTGAAATATGTTTTCTGAGGGCCTGTTAGGTGCCAGGCAAGGTACTGGGCCCCAAGCCTGACCCTGAATTTTCAGACCCAAAGGGAGGCCTGGTCCCCAGGAAGGACCACATGTCCTACATCTAAATACTTAAAGTTATAAAAATCAAGATGTTAAATAAAATATAGTCTATCCTCCACTTTTGACAAATCTAACTTCATAAAAACCCAGTTGCCAAACTTCTACTTTAGAATTCTTGGACTCTTCAAAGTTCCATGCTGGAACATAGCAGTCTAAGGGAGCCCAGCCCACTCCGTCTCTTTCTATCCATGCCTTACAAGAGTTTAGTTCACATGCACCAGTACCTCCACCCACAATCCGAAGCCCATCAGACTCCACAGGAAGAGACTCCACAGCCATTCCTCAAGTCTGGGGAGCATACGCCAGCAGGTACACACCTCCCCTCTTGGAAGGATGGATGTGGGAAAGAGGCTTGTGCAGGGCTGGGGTCACATGAGCAGGACTATCCGTATATATGTATTTCCCAGCAAAACATCAGGTATATAGCAAGATATCACTAAGTAATAGATGTTATTACTACTATCATCTATGGAATTAGCTACATGGAGTCTATTTAAAAGCTACATAAGCCATAGTATATACTACAAAGCACAAATACTATATCATGTGGCTCTGGCATTATTTCAGCGCCCTTTCACAAAGTGTCTAGAAAAGTCCTTACCCAGGAATAACCAAAGCGTTAAGTCCTTTTCTCTTTTTCCTTAGTCTTATATTATCCCTATCCTTTCTTATATATCATTCCACTTTTTGGTCCATGACTATGAACATCTTTCCTACCTCTTAGGTCTAATCACATTCTGGCAATAAGGTTTTACACCAGTTAAAGCTAATTCTCATTCCTGTTTTTAATTGTTTAAGTTTTTACTTTAAATATAGACCCTTTGTTAACTGCACTAATATAGGTCTGACCAATGCCGTTTTCTCAGCATGTTTGCTGTGCTAGAGTATGAGAAGTTAAACTCTCTGCTCAGTCCACAATGCCACCCCAGACTTTTTCTCTTTACTTATATAATACATCATGAAAATAGATTACCTGTATCTCTATCAGATAAAATATATTATCTGTATCTCTATGTGGAGTGTGTGTGTGTTCATGTGTGTAAAGGTTATTTTTCTCCAACTTTTGAGCAAGGACTATATATAATATTTATTTTTATTTTTATTTATGATTTTAATTCAATTTAACACAGTATTTCTCCTATTGTAAATGCCCCTGTCTTAGAGTATGTTGGTTATAAAAAAAAAAAAAAAACAGAATACCTCAAGTCTTGTTTAAAAAATCCTTTATTTATTTTTGATGGATGAAGAGGAATTTCATGGTACCCAAGTAAAGAAAATCTCTCCTCATTCTTCCTCTCCCCAGGTAAGAACTTTAACCCTTGGTCCCTAGAATAACAGCCTTCATGAGATTTTGGGTTGATGAAATCCCAAACTTGGGTCCCATCTTTTCTTAACAGTATTGTTTCAATGTCCCATACCTTCCAATTCCTAATTTTCAAAAGAGAAGTTGATTGGCCCACTTCATAGGTTCAGCTGTCCAGCTGTAGTCCACTTATCTCTTGTCATACCAGCACCTCAACTATGTATGGTTTTAGATAAAGGATTTGACCTTAGAATAAAGTCACCTTCCTTATCTGTGAAGTGAAAAAATAATCATTCTTAGCTCACAGTCAGTGGGATTGATAGTGTTATCTTTTTCCTTTACTATATTACTCAATTATTCATTTATCATCCATTTTATCTAGACAAATGGATTTTCATCCTCCATATATATTACATTTAATTTATTTATTTTTCCTTAAGTTTTATAATACTTTTGGGGAACATAAAAATATTATTAAGCCTCAGTATTCTAGGAAAAGTATAATTGTGGCTGAATTTATTATAGTAACTTAGGGAATAAGAGATCAGGTAATTGTAATTATGCAATTGACTCAACAATTATCAATGCTTCCATTTAGTTTTAGGTCCTTTAAGTTTTTATATTTCAGCTTTTCTCTGTGTGGTACAAGCAAAAACTACAAAATCACAAGATCTTTTCATCAGCATCTCTTGATATATCCCAAGTTCTCGAACCACAGGGAGAAAAAAAATGTTTCCCTAAAACCTAATATGGTCCCCAGTCTAAATATGCTCCTTTGGTCTTCTCTGCAGTCCAGGCAAGGATGCAGGAGAGTTAAGATCCCTGTGAAAGACGATGAAATCCTCACCTCCCTTTACAAAAGAGTTCTTTCATATTGGCCAAACCATTGGGGGATAGGAGTGATAGAGAGTCTATGAATTAAAAAAGAATACATTTTTCTTTCATAAATACTAGATTTTATTTTATTATACCATGCTCTGAAATCACATTCTAAAACAACAAAGAGGAGTGAATTCCCTGGAATATGGGAAGCTTCTGGAAAAGTATGACTTCATGTAGGTTGAAATTGCCACTATATCTATGCCTAAAACTTAAATGTCCAATCATTTGAATTGATTTTACCTTACTCTTCTTTGAAAGTACCTAATTCTGTTATTCAACAGTGAATTTAACAACCTTTCATCTAGCACCATCACTGTGCCAAGTTCTGTGCCTGACATGGGGTGAGCCCTGAATGCCACGGTCTTGCACCCAGTGTTTGCTTAGATACTGAGAACTTTTTTTTTTTTTTAATATTTATTTATTTATTTTGAGTGAGAGAAAGCATACACATGAGTTGGGGGGGGGCAGGTAGAGAAAGAAGGAGAGAGAATCCTGACCTCTGCACTACCAGTGCAAAGCCCAATATGAGCTCAGTCCCATGAACCACGAGATCATGACCTGACCTGAAATGAAGAGTTGGATGCTGAAGTGACTGAACCACCCAAGCACCCCAAGAGTTCTAACTCTTAATGATTCTCTCTCTCTTGCTGATGAAACTCTATAATTTATAGAATTTATTAACATTCTTTATAAGTCTTAGGAGGACAAGAAAGTGGAGTTCAATGCAGAAAAAATATCCCAGATCTGCAATATTAAAAAATTATCTCCAGATTTATTTGTGCTGTGGAAAAGTGGTGGTGAAGGGACTGTAAATGTTGTTTAGCACTCCTCGTGTTCAAGTGCTCCTCATATATTACAGAGTAATGCCCACACGGGCCCAGGCAGTATCTGAGAGTGCTAATCACCAGTGGAAAGTATTAGAGTGAGGATTCTGGAATGAGGAAGGGGAGGAGAGGGAGTGTTAGTGGACGTGGGCGACATGCTTACTTGATTTGCTCCAAACTCAAGTCCTGGAGACAAGTTCACTGTCTGGGCCTATAAAGATCCTTCTTTTCCTCTCAAATCAAATTTTTTGTTTAAAAATTTCTGCAGGACATGTTGGTATCTTTACCATAGTCATTCCTAGTGCATTTTATATGTGACAGAGCAAAGCAGAGCCATGTAGTTTTCCTATTTATATGTTAGGGCTTTAAAGAGAAGGATATGAGGAATTAAAATGCATAGTTGATTTCGGACTATCTACTAGTGATCATGCTTCAAACCCATCCACTGCCTGAAGACTCCAATGGAGGGAGAGGCTGGGCTGAGTGTCCTTTACTCACCTTGTGACCTTGAACAAGTCTTATATCCTCTCTGAGCATCTTTCTCATTTGTAAAGTTATGTCTCTGTTTGCTGTGGGAGGGGGGAGGATGTGAACAGAGGTGATACTCAAAAGACTTAACAAGTCATTAAGTATGAGTATAGAATAATCAGAAGGGATTGGGACCTTAGCACTTCAGCAGAGTCCAAAGGCCTCCACTGTGCCTTGTGTTAACCCTTTGGGTGCTTAAACAAAGAGAGGTGAAGGGAGTCCTAAAGAAATAGTAGAGGACCCGGAGACAGGGTTAGTTAGCAGGGAAGGGTAATGGCAGTCAGTTGTCTTGGAGCAAGAGTTGTTTGACAATCTCAACAGAATTATTTGAATACTTTACCAACCAATCCTGCTATTCCTGTACAAACTAGTTAAATTAATAGCCTGGGTTTAAAGATTAAATAACCTTGTTTATGTAAAGTGTTTGCCATTTGCCCCCACTCAGAGAAGTAGGCACCGAGCAAACGTAGCTTGCTTCTTCTCCCTAGCTGTCTGCTTTCCAGCCTACCAGGTCCTTCTATGCTATACAACAGGATCATTCCCGAGACCCTGGGATACATAGCCTGTCTTTCTTCACAGTGGGTTTTTATAGGCATGAAACATTTCAGGTCGATTCTCAAAATCTCTGAGTCAAAGCACTTGCATGCCTTTGCAAACACAGTTCTAAACTGGCTTTTGAACGGTCAGTGTGGTTGGGGTTGAGACCAGAACTCCTAGGGTATGAGGTGGCTTTGACATTCTAAAGATCAAAGACCACAGGAAGCACCAGACCTCAGTTTGAAAATGATAAGATTTTGGGCCAACTGACTCCCCTAGGTGAGCCTCACCCTCTTGCCTGAATAAAAGGAGGGATTCTGGCTGAGTTTAGTGGTTCTCAACCTTGGCTGTTCAAGGAACCAGCAACCTGGAAGATTTAAAATATACCAATGTCTGTATGACACTCCTAGAGATTGTGATTTAAGTAGTTTGGGATGAAGCCTGGATTTTTGGACTTTTAAAAGTCCCCTGGGTGATTTTGATGTGTAGCAAAAATTGAGAACCTCTGGGCAAGATGATCTATAGCCTGCAATCCTATTCAATATATTCAATTAGCCCCTGATTCTGTATGTCCTTAAAGCCCATCAGAAAACTGCATTCAGTTAGTGCTCTCTTAATGATCAGGCAACAGGGGGCCTGAGAGCTGATGAATAAGAGAGCTTTAATGTTAATCCTATATTTATGACTTCTCTGTGTTATCACTAGCGCTTACTATTGTAAAAGTTAGGTATTTTTGCTGCTGTTGTTTTGTCTTATTCTGTGAACATTTTGTTAAGGCAGACAATTCCTCACTCTGAGACTCAAACGGTGATTTATAAGGACTCCAGCATATCTGAGGAATAACTGAGAAAGAATAAAATGAAGTTCTGATGTGTAGTTGGCCTGACAAAATTGTCTTCTCTTAGCTAAACTCCTCTCACTAACTCCTGCTGTTGCTCATTCCAGGGCTTTGCAAGGCTTGTTAACAGGATTGAATAGAAATTCATGTGCCTGATGGATAGTTATAGAGGGGAATGGTGAGATATTAAGACTGTAGGGTAAGCTTGTCTCTAATGGTATTAAGTTCAACCTGTTTTAGCTTTTCAAGTCACTTTTGAGAACTAATAGCCAGCAGGGTGGTGAAGGACAGAACCAGGTTCAAATGCAGCTCTGCCCTTTGCGATCTGAATGCGGAGGCCTTGCACACAGCAAGCGTTACCTTTTGTTTATCCTTTGATGTAGCCGTTAACACGTAAGAAAATGTAAAATGGCAGCCATGAGAAACGTGAAGAATCTCAGAACAGCAGACTTGCAAAAGCTGAGAAAAGACTCTTATTCAGTTCTCTCCTTTCAAAGACCAGGAAACTTAGCCCAGGGAACTTAGCTCAGTGTTATACAGCTAGTTACCCTGCAGAACTTGCACTTGAACCAGGCTCATCTGGCTCCCAGCCCAGGGCTCTATCCCGTGTATCACAGCCCAAACCAACGGGAAGCCAGGATTGCAATCAGATGCAAGAAAACCCCTGCTACAGTAGCTTAAACAAGTAAGAGGGTGGGTGCCTGGGGCTCGTGTGGGTGCTCAGTAATGCTCTCGGGGACCCGAACTCCTCATTTTCTGCCATCCTCAGCATCCTCTGGAGCCCAGCTACCTTGGCCCAAGTCCTGCCTTTGTCACTTGTTAACTGTAGAACCTTGGACAAGTTACTTCATCTTTCTATGCCTCAGTATTCATATTTTAAACTAATAATTGTTATAAGATTTAACTGAATTCATCTATAGAAAATGATTAGAAAAATTCGGTTTAAAGTCAAGTCTAATTATGTCCAGTGTAACTGTTAAGGTTGTGGTTTCTGTTGTTACGAGATAGCTGCAGCACTATCAGATCTCGTTCCTGTTTTCTAGACAGACAGGAAGGAGAACTGCCCTTTTTTGGTCAAACTTTATCTTTTTATTCAAGAAATGAACACCTTCAGGGGAGCCTGGGTGGCTCAGTGAGTTGAGCATCCGACTTTGGCTCAGGTCATGTTCTCACCGTCCCCGAGTTCGAGCCCCGCGTTGGGCTCTGTGCTGATAGCTCAGAGCCTGGAGACTGTTTCAGATTCTGTGTCTCCCTCTCTGTCTGTTTCCCTCCCCTGCTCATGCTCGCTCTCTCTCTCTCTCTCTCTCAAAAATAAATAAACATTTAAAAAAATGAACACCTTCATTGAGAAATCCCACTTGCACCACATGGCCAGACCTAAGCCACATGCCTATCCTTGTCTGAAAAACGTGTAGGAAACCACACGTGTAGGCACATCGCCATCCTCAACAAAACTGTGGGTTAGTAAGTAAGTGAGGAGTGAATGGACATTGAATGCAAACTCTCCAGTCCTCTCAGGATTACTACTAATACCACTGGCCTTTAGACTTCATACCTATAATTTGACGGTGGGATCCCTGCCCTGCCTAATGCAAGAGTGTATATAAAAATCAACTGATGCATCCTAAGGTATTTTGTCAGCTGCAGAGCAATCTGTAAATATTTCACTGTTTAGCTAATTTAGGTAGTGAGAGCACAGGCCTTTTCCCCAAAACTTGCTGAATGATAGACATGAAATGATGACATTCCAGAAAAAAAAGAAGGGAATGGATTTAACTGCACGATACAAGAAAAAGCAGGTTGTCCCAAGATGCCAAATTCTACTTGATCTCTCTCCTCACATTAGGTGACTTCCTGTGTCCTCAGGAGAAAATCCTGTGGCTTGTGGACACAGTGACAGAGGGTCAGGGTAGACAAGCCAGTACTATAAGCAGCAGTACTATGGAGAAGTATCTTTATCTCTTTTTTTTAATGTTTTTAATGTTTTTATTTATTTTTGAGCTAGAGAGATAGAGCGTGAGCACAGGAGAGGGGCAGAGAGAGAGGGAGACACAGAATCTGAAGCAGGCTCCAGGCTCTGAGCTGTCACCACAGAGCCCGACATGGGGCTTGAACTCACGAACTGTGAGATCATGACCTGAGCTGAAATAGGATGCTCATCTGACTGAGCCACACAGGCGCCCTTTTATCTCTTTTTATAAGACACATTAGGTAAGTACTTTTTCTCTATCTCTTAAGGCATAGGAAGTGGCCTTATCTTCATTGCAAAGAGTGAGCAAAATGTTCTTATATCTTGATATAGTCAAAATAATTAGCAAGTGATAGTTTGCGACATGTATAAATACATCAGCAAGTCTATGAATAATTTCACATGTGTGTGTTTTAGACTTCTGTGAATATACACTATTTATGTTTACCCATTCCTTCACATATCTTTTGTGTCTACTGTGCTAATATGCATGTATATGCATAAGAACATGTGATCTTATAGTCAAAACATTTTCAACATTATTATATCCAATTCTTAATATTTAACTATCAGAATCCTGCTGCTCAGCAGTAAATTATGTTGCTTCCTTGGGATGTAATGACTTCCCTGTCACTAGAGGAATTCAAGCAATATCTGAACACCCACTTGATGGAGCTGTGGTAGAAGGAATTTGAGTTTTAGAGGCTGGAAAGGGGTGAGAGGTAGGGGAAGAACTGGATTAAATGAACCTTAAAAAGAGGATTTTGAATTTTATGATTTATAAGTATATGAAGTTTCACTCTCTTTATCATATAGATAAAAATCTAATCTTCAATCTTCTCATCTCAACTAGATACAGATGCAAATATGGATTTATATTGTATTATATGTAATGGAACACTTACTTTGTGCATTATTATGTCCTGATTTGTATTCTTTTTTCTGAGCTAATTGGTGAAAAATCAATCTCACCTTTTCTGAACAAAAAGAAACAATACACATCAATTTAATCTAATGTAATCATTTCACAGATAGAGACTGAATTCAAGGAAAAGAGCTGTACTTGAGGTCATTCAGCTAGACAACATCAGTTTTCCATTCCACTGTCAAAAATGCAATCCAAAATGGATAATCTTTTTGAGGCTTAATTCAGTGTCTGAAGGATTGTCTTTGAAATAGGCTTCAGGTAAATTAATCAAATGAGTAAGTTCACAAAGAGATGGTGTCAGGAAGAAATTTTTTCAAGTTATCTTTCAACAAAAAGAATGAGCTCTCTGGGAAAGGTTGGTGTTTTCCTTTACCACAGGTGTTCAGTCTAAGGATAGACTTAGAAGACGTTTCTTGGAATGGCAGAGAACATTAGTTAAAGTAACGGTAGCTACTTTAAGAGATAAACTCTAGAATCTCAAAAGCTTAACACAATAACAATATCTCATTCATGTGAAGTCCATTCAGAGGCAGGGACTGAAACACTCCTTTCCATGCAGTCGTTTAGAAACTGAGGATAATGGAGATTCAGCCGTTTTCAGCATGTGACTTCCAGAGTCACCTGGGCATGAACATCCCAGTTAAGAGAAGAGAATGAGATGTGTTTTATAGGCTACACTTGGAAGTGGAACACATCACTTTCTCCTATATTCTATTGGCCAGACTCAAGTCACATGACTATATTCAACGTTAAGGGAGGCTGGAAATTGTAATCTAGCTCTTTGTGACCAGGAAGAAATGGAAAGAGTTTGGGTGAACACTTCACCTATCTCTACCATATTGTGTGTGGGCTAGATGACTATTAAGGGTTCTTCCCTTTTTTCTGTATTTTTTATAACTCATATTTCCATGTCATTTGCTACTGTATTTTTTCTAATTTTCCAGTTCACTAGTTCTCTTTAGTTGTCCTAACCTGTTATTAAATCCATCCATGTTATTCTTAATTTTAGTCTCTGTATTTTAATGTTTTAGAGTTTCTATTTGGTTATTTTATAGAGTTTTCAATTTTTTGCTTAAATTCTCAGTACCATTTTTTTATATTTCCTTAAATGCATGAAGCATAGTATTTTAAATGTTTCTGCCTTACAATACCACTATCTGGACCCCCAGTAGGCCTTTTCTCTTTTGTGTATTGCATTGACTGATTTTTAGTCCTTTCTCTTGTCTGCTTTTATGCCTCGTTATTTTTTACTGGATGCTGACCATTTTATATAAGATATTATGGATTTATTTTAAACTTAAGATAATGTATTTCCCTCCAGAAAATATGTATATTGGGCTTGGGAAGATTTATTAGTATCAGCAGGTATCCTAGATCAATCCAATTGGAGATTAAGATATTTTGGAGATAGACTTTATTCTCTTATAGGGAACATCTATTTCTGGAATTGACCATTGGACCTAGGTGCAGACTTTTAACATTTAACTGGAAATAAAGGAGTTAATCAGAATCACACCTCATAGCTTTGGGAGTCTAAACTCAATTTATTTATCTGTTTGTTTGTTTGTTTGCCTAGCTCTAAGAATCTGTTGAAGCTCCCTATCTAACTTCTCAGCTTCTTAGATGTCTGTTCCAGAACCAGTAGATACTTTCAGTGGGAAAATTACTATATATAGTATATATTTCTTACACTTATAATCTTAGACCTATAATTATTCAATGACTGTAGCTCTCCATTTCTTCAAACTGTATTTTTTGTTTTGGTTTAGCTTTTCTAGATATTCATAACAGAATGGTTACTGATTATTATATCTATTATCTCTATCTACCTAGCTAGCTATAACCTGTGCTGAAACACACTCTCTTCCCTTCACAATACATCTTGACAACTTTTCTATACTAATATGTATATAGCTGCCATATTTTATTTTATTATTTCAACCTATTACATTTTAGAAGTACATGCTGTTTTATTTAGTCACCTATCAATGACATTTAGGTTCTTCACAGTAGTTCATAGCAAATATTTTTATGCATATGTGTGAATGTATCTATAAGAAAAATTCTAGAAATGTAATTGAGGCTTATTATGAAATTGTCTTCTAAATAATTGTACCAATTTACATTTCCAGCAACAGTGTATAAGAATGCATATTTCCCCCATAGACTTACCATCACTAGATTTTATCAGATTTATAAATGTTGTAGTCAAATTGTAATTGTGCTTCCAGATTCCATTCCTTTTCCCCTCCAGTCCAATTTCCACATTATGGACAAATATATTTACAAATCATAAGATCTTTTCATGTCATTTTCTTCTTTAAAAACTTTTTGCCTCCCCACACACAAGGGATGATTTCATTTGTACAGACTAACAGTTCCTCTAGTTTCTGCTACCTCCCAGCCCCATTCCCTGTGCAACTTCACCTGTATCCAACTAGCCATATTCAAGTTTTCCACACTTTTCCATACCTTGACACCTTGCATATTATCTTTCTTCTCTCTGGAATGTCATTTCATTGCTTACCTATATAGGAAAAGGTAAACTTCAACATCAAGCACTGAGGTTACATATCACTTCTTTTGAGAAATTTCTTCCATGAGCTTTACCACCCCTCACCACCCCCACCCCATACATAGAATGCATGTGTAACTATTGTTACACCTCTCTTGCTGCACTTAGTGCACCTGCATTGTAAGTCTGTCTTCCCCTCAATTAAATTGTGAGTTAGTTCATGGGAGGATCTCTGACTTATTTATACTTTCCACTCCTGTGCCCAGCAGAATACCTGGCATAGAGGTAGTAATCAAAAGTAATTTTTCAAAGAATAAATTCAGCACATGTTATCTCTGCAAATAGCTCCCATTAAAACTGTTTTCAAATCCACCTCCAAACCCCTAGAACTGGAAATTCTTTGAGCAAAGTTCTCTTTGGCCTAGATTTAGCATTCCAATCTCAGTCTGAGCATACTGAAAATCAAGGGGTTTCAACATTTGAGGTTTGAGTTATTAGATGGAATTTATACTTTGGGCAACAGTTTTCCCTTTAAAAGCCATTTGTGTTCTTGACTATATAACTTCAGTGAAAATTAGAAGCTTCTGGGACTTTAGATCTTCATGAAAAGTATACATTTTGGTAACCGGATTCTATGAGTCCCATCAAAGTAGGTGGGTGTTTTGAATCTAGTTTGACCTCTGGTATGGGACCTTCCATCTGTTTACCCTTTGTATAGTCCCTCTCAAAATATGCATTTATTTTTTAGACAGGTTTTGTGGCAGGCAGGTTTCTTAACTTGTTGATAGAAAATCTAGGAGAAGAAAAGCACAAGTGTTTTATTTGTTTTAGGAAAATGAATCTGCCTGCTTACCAAGGAATATTTTATCACCCTAAGGACATAATATTTTCAGCCAATTTCAGTGCTGTATAGCACAGGATCTGGGAGACTGTGATGACACTAGCTATGATTGTAATCTGTGACTCATCTTCACCCCTAAGGGGCTCTGATTTGCCATACCCCAATGCCTCATCCATTTGAAACTTATTGTGATTGGATTCTCTTCCTGACTAGATATCCCCTTTGAACAGTAAAGACAGCATCCTAGGCATGATAATACCTGTAGTAAATACGATTTTAGGGTTATTCATTTGAACTTAGTGCAAGTATCAGAATCAGAGGGGACTGAAATGGCAGGAATTTTAAAGGCCTTAAAAATTCTTGAATAACCACCTTTATTGGAGCATCTCCCATCATGGGCAGGCCATCACCTTCCTCTATGTCATTCAGAATATTCTTCCCTTGTATCAATTGAGAAGAAACATTTTTCTTGGTTGTTTCTACATATGAGCCCTAGGAGGAAATCTAAACTTCCTCAGGGTTTTTATCCTGTGTGTGTGTGTGTTTCATCATTATGCAAACCCTCTGAATATTCGGAGAATCCTCTCCTGTATTTGCTGAGTCATTCTTTCTCCTGCCTAAAATGTCCACACTCTTTCAAACTCCCCTTCAAGAGGATGGTTTTGAGTCTTCACCATATTGGCCATTCACTCTACTAGAGGTGTCCACATTGTCTAGATTATTTCAGTTGTTGTCACAAGGGCTCTTGGATGGATTCCTTGGTAGATGTGCAAGAACCAGAAACAGGAAAGAGGAGAGGCATATTCTTTCATTCTTCCTACAATAACCTTAACAATAGATTCTCTGTGTTCATGCAGAGATTTCAGAGGTCCCTTTATTTACCTCTCCAATGGCATGACCTTTTATGATGTTGCACAGACTGCTTAAAATTTTGTTCTCCAAGGGGGGCTTTCTGTGAAGGTTTCTATGAGTTCTTGTCTATTACAAGGGAATTGGGTGACTGTGAAGTGAAAAACTTCAACAAGCATGGATATAGATTGATGTTTTTGTGTCAGTGGGAACCAGGTTTCAATACTAATTCTTCTTTTGTTGTTGTCTATACTTAGAAATACTACTTAGTATCTCTGAGCCACAGGTTTCTTATCTACAAAGTGGAGATAATCCTGATTTTCATGATGTCCTATTATAAATTTGTGTTAATATGTATGTTCTAGATAGATAGGTAGATAGATAGATAGAACTTAACATAAATCCTGGAGAATAGTAGGTGCTTAATAAATGGTAGATATAATTATTTGAAGAATGTTCCTCACCTTGTAGGTAAGTTCCATTTTTGGGTCTTTTACAAGGTATAACATCTTGGAAAAGCCATTTGACTCTTTTATTCTTGTTTCTAAAATTATATAACAATTGGACATATCTTCCAAGGTTTTTTGTTTAGTAAATTGAAACAACACACTAAAGGAGCTCTCACTAATTATTAGATATGATAGATAACCAGAGGTAAAAATTCAAGAGGAAATACTCTGTTTAATTCACCTTCATATTCCCACCATGATGTCTGACACACAGGAACTATAACTTTCTGTAATACTCTCTCCATCACCCAACTTGCAATGTAGGTGGCCATTTATTTTTCCCTGTCAGTGCTATTGCAGGTTGATGATGGCCTGTTGAAGTAGAAGTGAGCAGAATTGTGGAAACTACTGCCTGTAATACCAGGTCTTGCCCTCAAGGAGTTTCCAGGTCAATGGGGGAGAAAAGATGTCACTGTATAAGAACAGACATACTCAGCTGATGGAGAAGGGAAGCATGGGGAAAGTGAATGTACAGGATCTCAAAAATGAATAGCAGTTGGCTGATTAGGTCAGCTGAGGAAGACGTTCTCAAAAACAAAACGAGAGAGAGAGAGAGCATTTGCAAAGACATGGGGTTTCAGGAAACCACATTCTTAATTGTGAGAAGAGCAAATATTTTTATAAGACTGAAATACAAGAGAACATCAGGCAACAGAAGCTTGTAAAGCCAGACATTGAGAAACTCACATTCTTGAGAATTTGGATTTTATCCTGTAAATAGTGGGTTGCTATTGAAGACCTTTGGTCAAAAGTGTGCTCAGCTGATAGGAATTTTAGGAATATTTTGCCAGTGACTTTGTGGAGGATAGATTGAAGCAGAGGGAGAATTAATCACCAGAGGACCTCAATGAGAACTATGATACTTTACCTCCTTCCTACTCCTGATCCTTAAAATATCTGAGTCATTTGAGCAGAAATTCAGAGTGTCAGCCTTTTGGCAGTAAAACTCCAAAAGAAATCAAAATGCCTGGAGAGATAACTGTTGCATTTTATTTCTTTTTTGCACTGCTACTTTGGCAAGCCCGAAAGATAAGTAGACTCCAGACCCCAGAAATCAGTAAGTAGCACCCTTGCTCACTTCCTCCTCCTCCTCCTTGCATAAAATGCTTGCTCTTTTTACTGTAAAGACTGCTGGAGATTCCTGGTAATTAGCCTTGGCTTCATTGTTAAAACACCCCACCAGATTGTGAGCTGTCTCCTTCAACCCAACTTCTGTGTGTTTGTGTTCATGGAAGTCCTTCCCGCCCTGTTTTCCTGGAATGGAGTGTGGGAGTGTGAGGATTGTTTCCATGGCCACAAACTTCCCAAGCCAAGAGAGCCTTATTCCAGGACGTTTTTGAAGAAGGTAGTGTATGCACATGGGGTGTGCAAGTCATGCTTCAGTTATAAGCTTTGTAAGCATGAAGCACTGAAAGTCGGCATATGTGCCAAGTCTTGAACAAGGCTAAGTATGTATTTGGAGTGTATAGTGTAGATGCTGTGTTGCATCAGGACCTTCCTTATGCTAAGAATATGGTTTTTAGTTTGGCAAACTTTATCTCTAATGATCTTTCTTAGAACAGAAAGCCTTGTTATGTACTCAAGTTACATGGAAGATAATTTCATTCAACAACATCGCTGCTGGTGCCTCCTATGCACTGGGGAAAGAAAGGTGAATAAGAGCAATGCTGATCCTAGAATTACACTGTAATATTACAAATGGCTACTCTATGTTGAATGCTCATTACATGCCAGTCCCTATAGAAGATGCTTCCCATTTGTTATCCCTTCGATCTCCCTAAAGATATTTTAAAATCCAATTATTATCTTAATTTCACAAAAGGAAGCTGAGGTTTAGAGATGTTAAATTTGACCAAGTTCACAAAGCTCCTAAGAGTCAGAGCTGGGAATCTACACAGATTCAGACAATTCCAATATCTGTGCTATTTTCACTGAATTTTCTGACTTAGGATGCAGAGAGTGAAGTGTGAGAGAGACATGTACACAGAGAAAGTACAATTCTGAGTGATAAACTCTGATCCTAAAATGCCATGAGAACACAGAAGAAAACGGCTGGAATATCAGAGAAGGCTTTGATGGGGAGGAAGATGTTTGAGCAGAATTCTACCTGATGGAGTCCCTAGAAAGGGAAGGGCATTGAGCATTTTGATAAGGGGTGTAAAAGAACTGAAACCGCAGAAGAACAATGCCTTCTGCTTTGTGGAAGCTCCAATGGATGGCATCACAAGGGACTGTGAGAGGTTCAGGCTGGCAGGAAGGCAGCTATTTGGAAAGAGTAACAAGTAAGACAGGAAGGGTATTGTGGGGCCAGATTTTGAAGGATTCTATTCAAGATGATGCTGAATTTAGATTGTATCCTGCTAGAATTTCTTTAATGGATTAGTTGCAGAAACATGATAGGCCTTTTATATCATTGCACTATATATTAACTAAATTGGACTTAAATAAAATTAAATAATAATAATAATAATAATAATAATAATAATAATGAAGGAAAAAATGCAAATATCAAGCCACAACCCAGGACATCCTAATATCAAAGTTCAATGTTTATCAGAATCACCTGGAGCACTAATTAAAAACATACAGAGACTCTATCCCTGCATTTTTACCAAGTTTCCAAGGTATTTCTAATACTTTCTCACATTTGAAAAACACTTGTCTATGATAAAAATTAAGAATCTCTAGGTTTGTGAGTTCTCCATTTGAGTTTAATATGCTGCCAGACTAAGCTGTCTATAGACACAGCAGAAAACCAACAAAAATCTTGCTGTTACTGCTTAAATAAAAGGTAGCCAAAATTATAACCATGAGTCTTTCAAATACTGACTTCATATTAAAACTAAAAATCACATTAAGGTCCGGTATCAGAGAAGGACTCCCAGAAAATTAATGTATCATAGCAGTCCCTTTATCTGCTCAATGGGAGTGATAATAGGACCTATCTCATGCAGTTCTTGTAAAGTTACAAATGGAACACACCCCCAGACAGCTACAGGTACGCATTTGAATTTTTTGAATATTAAACAGATGGAACCATATATTATGTGCTCTTTTTTAAATCTAGTTTTAGGGCGAAAGCAAAGAATGAAGGAACCTTCACCGTATCTCTAAATGTGCGAATCCAACTTTTTATTTATTTATTTATTTATTTATTTATTTATTTATTTATTTATTTATTTAAATCTCAGTATCGTTAACATTCAGTGTTCTATTAGTTTCAAGCCTGCACTACAGTGATTCAACAATTCCATATGTCACCCCGTCATGCTCATCAGGACAAAGGCATTCCTTGATCCCCATCACTTATTTAACCCATGCCCACACCCACCTCCCCTCTGGTAACCATCAGTTCTCTAGATTTAGTCTGTTTCTTGGTTTGTTCCTCTCTCTTTTTTCTCTTATTATTTGTTGGTTTTCTTTCTTAAATTCCACATATGAGTGAAATTATATGGTATTGGTCTTTCTCTGACTTATTTCTCTTAGTGTTATACTTTCTAGCTCCATCTGTGTTGTTGCAAATGGCAAGATTTCATTATTTTAATGGCTGAATAATATATATATATATTACATTACATTATCTTATGTTATATTATATTATATATACCACATCTTTATATGTTCATTAATCATTGGACACTTGAGCTTCTCCCATATATTGGCTATTCTAAATAATGCTGCTATAAACATAGGGGTGGATGTATCCCTTTGGATTAGTGTTTTTGTATTATTGGGGTAAATACCCAGTGGTGTGATTGGTGGGTTGTAGAGTAGTTCTTTTGAGGAAGCTCCATACTGTTTTCCAGAGTGGCATTCCCACCAATAGTACCTGAGGTTTCCTTTTTCTCCACATCCTTGCCAACACTTGTTGTTTCTTGTATTACTTGTTTTAGCCATTCTCACAGGTATGAGGTGACATTGTAGTTTTGATTTGCATTTCCCTGGTGATAAGAAGTGATCAGCATCTTTTCATGTGTCTGTTGGCCATCTGGTTGTCTTCTTTGGAGAAATGTCTGATTATGTCTTCTGCTCATTTATTAATTGGATTATTTGGGTTTTTGGGTGTTGAATTGTATCAGTTCTTTATTTATTTTAGATATTAACCCTTTATCAGATAAGTCATTTGCAGATATAGTCTCCCATTCCATAGGTTGCCTTTTAATTTTGTTGATTGTTTCCTTCACTGTGCAAGAGCTTTTTATTTTGATGTAGTACAGTAGTTTATTTTTGCTTTTATTTATCTTCCCATAGGAGACATATCAAAAACAATGTTGATACAGCTGATGTCAGAGAAATTATTGCCTGTGCTCTCTTCTAGGATTTTTATAGTTTCAGGTCTCACATTTAGGTCTTTTATTAATTTATTTTTGTGTATGGTGTCAGAAAGTGGTCCAGTTTCATCCTTTTTCATATAGCTGTCTAATTTTCCTAATACCATTTGCTGAAGAGACTTTTTTCTCATTGAGTATTCTTTCTGCTTTGTCAAAGATTAATTGACTATATAATTATGGATCTTTTTCTGGATTTTCTCCTTTGTTCTATTGACCTTTATGTCTGTTTTTGTGCCAATATCATACTGTTTTTATGGCTACAGCTTTGTAATATAACTTGAAATCTGTAATTGTGATGCCTCTAGCTTTGCTTTTTATTTTCTCAGATTGCTTTATCTATTTGGGAGTTTTTTGTTTTTTTGTTTTTTTGTTTTTGTGGTTCCATACAAATTTTAGGATTGTCTGTTCAAATTCTGCAAAAAATGCTGTTGGTATTTTGATAGGGATTGCATTAAATGTGTAAATTATTTTGGGTATTGCAAATATTTTATAATATTTGTTCTTCCAATCCAAGAGTGTGGAATGTGCTCCCATTTCTTTCTGTCATCTTCAATTCCTTTCATCAGTGTTTTATAGTTTAGAGAGTACAAGTCTTTAACCTCTTTGGAGGTATCTTATTATTTTTAGTATAGTTATAAATAGGATTCTTTTCTTAATTTCTCTTTCTGCTGCTTCATTATTGGTAATGGAAATGCAGCATATTTATATGCGTAAATTTTGCATCCTGCAACTTTACTGAATTCATTCATCAGTTCTAGTAGTTCTTTTGGTGGAATCTTTCAGGCTTTCTATATAAAGCATTATGTCATCTGCAAATAGTGAAAGTTTTACTTTGTTCCTTACCACTTTAGATGTCTTTTATATCTTTTGGTTGTCTAATTGCTGAGAGCAGGACTTCCAGTCCTGTGTTGAATGAAAGTGGTGAGAGTGGCATCACTATCTTGTTTCTCATCTTGGGGGAAAAACTCTCAGTTTTTGTCCATTGAGTATGATGTTAGCTGTGGATTTTTCATATATGGCCTTTATTATGTTAAGGTATGTTTCCTCTACACCTACTTCATTGAGTGTTTTTTATTATAAATGTATGTTGTACTTTGTCAAGTGCTTTTTCTTGCATCTATTGAAGTGATTATATGGTTTTTATCCTTTCTCTTATTGATGTGGTATAACACCTTGATTAATTTGGGAATATTGGACCACCTTTGCTTCTGGGAATAAATCCCTCTTGATTATGGTAAGAGATTTTTTTTAATATATTGTTGGATTCGATTTGCTAATATTTCAATGCGGATGTTTGCATCTGTGTTCATCAGATTTATTGGCTTATAGTTCTCTTTTTTTGAGGTGCCTTTATCTGGTTTTGGTATCGGGGTGATACTGGCCTCATAGAATGAATTTGGAGCTTTCCTTTCCCTTCATTTTTTTTAATAATTTGAGAAGAATAGGTATTAACTCTTCTTTAATGTTTGGTAATTCACCTGAGAAGCCCTTTAGTCCTGAACTTTTGTTTGTTGGGAGTTTTTAGATTACCGATTTAATTTCTTTGCTGGTTATTGGTCTGTTATGTTCAAATTTTCTATTTCTTCCTGTTTTAGTTTATATGTTTCTAGGAGTTAATTCATTTCTTCCAAGTTTTCTAATTTGTTGGCATATAGTTTTTTATAATATTCTCTTACAATTGTATTTTTGTTGGTTTTATTGTTATTTCTCCTCTTTCATTTGTGATTTTGTTTAACTGAGTCCTTTCTCTCTCTCTCTTTCTCTCCCAGTGAGTCTAGCTAGACATTTATCTACTTTGTTGATCTTTTCAAAGAACTAGCTCATGGTTTCATTGATCTTTTTGTTTGTTTGTTTTAGTTTCTACACCATTTATTTCTGCTGTAATCATCATTATTTACTTCCTTCTGCTACTTTCGGGTTTTGTTTGTTGTTCTTTTTCTACCTCCTTTAGATATAAGGTTAGGTTGTTTACTTGAGATTTTTCTTGCTTCTTAAAGTAGGCCTATTGCTATAAACTTCCCTCTTAGAACCACTTTTACTTCATCCTAAAGGTTTTGGACCATTGTGTTTTCATTTTCATTTGTTTCCATGTACTTTTTGATTTATTCTTTGATTTCTTGGTTGACCCATTAATTGCTTAGTAGCATGTTATTTAACCTCCATATATTTGTGATCTCTCCAGACTTTTTCTGGTGGTTGATTTATAGTTTCATCGGGTGGTGGTCAGAAAAGATACATAGTATGACTTCACCCTTTTTGAATTTGTTGAGGTTTTTTGTGACTTAATATGTGATATTTTCTGTAGGATGTTCCATGCACACTTGAAAAGAATGTGCATTCTACTGTTTTAGGATAGAATGTTCTGATTATGTCTATTAAATCCATCTAGTCAGTGTGTCATTCAAAGTCACTGTTTCCTTGTTGATTTTCTGTTTAAATTATCTGTACATTGATGTAAGTGCGGTGTTAACATTTTCTACTACTATTGCATTACTATTGATTACCCTATGTAAGTGAGGTGTTAAAGTTTTCTACTATTATTGCATTACTATCGATTGCTTCCTTTATGCTTGTTGTTAACTATTTTATGTATTTGGGTGGGAGCCCAATTTTGAATCTCTGTAGGTCATCTTCTTCCTTCTGTCTTTGCTTTAAAATCATCTAGACTTAGCTTATTATTTTTCTTTTTAATTTTTTTTAATATTTATTTATTTTTGAGAGAGAGAAAGATAGAACGTGAGCAGGGGAGGAACAGAGAGAGAGGGAGACACAGAATCTGAAGCAGGCTCCAGGCTCTGAGCTGTTAGGACAGAGCCCGACGTGGGGCTTGACCCCAGGGACTGCGAGATCATGATCTGAGCCGAAGTCGGATGCTCAATCGACTGAGCCACCCAGGCGCCCCATTATTTTTCAAGGTCAACTTCATGCCCTCAGCCTACTCAGGGTCTTTCGTGGGTTCACTTAGCCTGCCTCAACTTCTACCACTCTCCCCCAAGCATCCAACCATCTATACCCTCCACAATGCTTGCTGCTTCCTGAATCAGGAATCTATGCTGCATCTTCCCTGAGCCTTGCATAGAAAGTTGTTCCTCTATGGTCTGCTGAGTGAACACTTTTCTTGACCTCCTAGTATCACCTTCTGTGTAGATCCTTTGACTTTTCAGCATTTATATGCTTCTGCTATAGTGCTGATAATGCTGCACAGAAACTGATTGTGTATGTATTATAGCCATCTTCATCCTGGTCTTTCTTTCTTTGTATTCTCAGATCCTTGCAGCACATAGTAAGTGTGCAAATAAAAGGACACTGTTCAATTGCCAGCTAGTTTTTAGAACCTCACCTCCATCACAAAGATGTTTCAATCATGCTTAAATTTCTGAAAGAGTTGGAGATTTAATAAAATTAATCAATGCCAACATAAGCTGATCTCAGCTTCCTGATCTTAAGTTGTCACCCACACCTTTCCCTTCCCTAAATGATGCTTCTGTTTCACTGGGAGGCCTTTGAGATTTCAAAGGGGCATTCCAGCTTCAAAAAGGACCAGTCTTGCTTTTAGCATAAATCTTCACCATAATTGGGATTTGGGTTGTTTGGGTCAGCTTTGGAAAAGCATGTACATTGGCATGAAAAAGTATTTTCATATCTTTGCTATCCAATTAGAAGTTCATTGAGGTATTCCCAGATAAACAATTTCAGCAAAGGAAATCTAAGCAGTTATTCAAAAATATCTAACTATTTTGAAGCAGGTATTTTTCTAAGTTCTATTAGAGCAAGGGAAGTCCACATCTTCAAGAAATTTCCATTTTGGTGGAGAGATATAATAAATAGGTAAATAAAAAAATGCTGTAATATTAGATTTTGAGAAGTGCTGTGACAGAAACAATATAGGGGGAACCTATTTAGCTAGAGAAAGAGAGGAAAGGCTTATCCGAGGAGATGACATTTGAGACCTTTATAATGAGGAGTCAGCTATGCAAACATCTTAGAGGAAAGTACTCCAAATGGAAGACAAAATATGAAGGGCCCAGAAATAGGAATGAGTTTGGCATGCTCTTGGAACAGAGAAGCCACTGTGGCAGGAACAAAGTGAATAAGAAGAAGAGTGAAGGGAAATGAGATAGGAGATACAGCAGGTCCGGATGTGCAGGGCTGTGTAGGTCACCACAGTTTGCATTTCATTCTGGTTGCAATTGGAAGTCATTAGAGGATTTTTAAGAAAGTGGTATAATCCACTTTGTGTTGTAAAACATTTCCTCCCTCTAACTATTGTTCATGGAAGATAGACAATGAGAGGACTAAAAGAGCTAATGTTAGGGTCCAGTTGAGGCATGGTTGGGGTTTTTAGGCTAGGATTGTGGTAGTCCAGATGGTGAGAAATCACATTTAAGTTCGGTTTGTTTTTTTGTTTTGTTTTGGGTTTTGTTTTTTGTTTTTTGTTTTTTGTTTTTGTTTTTGTTTTTTTTTTTTGGAATTTGAGTCAATAGGCACTTACTGATGGTTAATAATTAAGTCTGAGAAAAAGAGCAATCAGCAGTGACTTCTAGATTTTGTGTCTGAGCAACTGGATGGATGGTGGTGCAATTTACTCAGTTGGGAAGGCTTGAGAAAATATGTTTTATGTGTTTGGGGACACGAGCAGTCTCAGCTTCAGTCATGCTGTCTGAGATGCCTATTTGATATCCAAGAGGAGATACTGAGTAGGAAGGTGATAACCTGTACACAATTGGGATTTAAAGCCATGTATAAAGATGAGATATGAGAAAAAGATAAGATACAGAAAAGGATGTCATCTAGGACTGAACCAACAGTGTGATGTCATGGGAGCCAGCAGAAGAAATTGTTTCAAAAATGAAAAAATAGACACCCATAGGGTTAAAATGCTGCTACGAAATAGAGTAAGTTAAAGAATTGACTCTGATATATTTAAGATGTATATCTCTGCTGAATCTCAGTGCCATAAATAAATAGATGATCCTAAATTGTGATAAAAACAACAAAGGAAAAGAACAGGAAACTACAAGAAGGATTAATGAGGCAAGCCGATATTGGTCAAAAAAGATTACAGGAGGTAATATGCAAGGTGGGATATGAAACATGAATACTTACCCAAGTGAGAGTGGAACAATATATACCAGGTAAAAGGAACAGCATGTGTGGAAGCTACACATGGGGAAGAGATTGGTATAGTCCCAGAACTAAATGTCCAGTATGGTCAGGCTGTTCGTCACCAGAAACAAAATGGAAAGAGGTGAGATTGACAGGATGAACAGAGACCAGATCATGCCAATTCTTGTTTGCCTCATTAAGGAATTTGTTTTCTTTTAATCTAAGTGCACTTGATTTTCCAGCATTGGCGATACATGGCATCATGTACATTTAAAAAGTACTATTTAAAAGATTATGATTACTATGTTGTGGAAAACAGATTTTGACGAGACAAGAATGGAAATCAAGAAGCCAATTAGGAAACCATAGGAGTAGTCTGGACAGGAAATGATCATGTCCTAGGCCATGGAGCTAGTAGACAATACATAGAAAGGAAGAAAGAATAAAATATATTTTGAACTTGGAATGCAGAGAATACTACTAAATTCACACAGTCCCGATGAAGAATAAAGATGGTAATATATGTGAAAGGCAGTCATAAGATCTGATACAGAATAATCATTCAATGAATTATGAATGCTTCTTTCTCAGCTTACGTATCCTTGGAAGGGAAAGTTCAAGGAGAGTCAGAAAGTATACAAATGGCAACAATGCAAGATCACTAAGGATATGGGTTTTGAAGACTGGCAGATCTGAGATTTAGACCAAAACTTAGTCTCTTTATTAAAACCGTGAGAATAATAATAGTACCACTTCATGGAAATGTAGTAAGGAATAAATGAGATCATACATGCGATACTTACTAGGATATTAAATGAGATAATGCATGCAAAAATGTCTAGCACATAGTAAGTGTTCAATAAATTAGCAACAGCTGTTAGTAGTGTTGGTGTTACAACCACTACTGGCACTGGTACTAGTATTGATTGGTAGTAGAGAGAGACCTCACTGTGCAAGTATGCAGAGTCAGATTCTGAAGGATTTTATATGCTATGATAGAAACTAAAATTATTGGTTGCAAGATGTTCTATTCTAACCTAGGTATTTACTGCTGTAAATTTCCCTGTAAGTACTATTTTAGCTGCACTCATACATTTTTAATGTTGTATTCATTTTTATTCAGTTCAAATATTTAATGGCTCTTTTGATTTATTCTTTTTTTTAGTTTATTTATTTTCAAGAGATAAAAGAGACAAGAGTGCAAGCAACGGAGGGGCAGAGAGAGAGGGGGACACAGAACTCAAAGCAAGCTCCAGGCTCTGAGCTGTCAGCACAGAGCCCAGCCCAAGGTGGGGCTCAAACTCACGAACCGTGAGATTATGACCTGAGCTGAAGTCGGACACTCAACTGACTGAGCCACTCAGGTGCCCCTCTTTTGATTTATTCTTTGACCCATGGATATTTAGACGTGTATTATTTAATACCCAAATATTTGCTGATTTTCCAGAAATCACCATTATTGATTTCTAATTTAATTCCATTGTAGTACCAGAATATACATGGTATGACTTGAATCCTCTTAAATTTTGAGACTTGTAATATGGTTCAGAATATAGTCAAAAAAGTTTCATGTACACTTGAAAAGAAAGATGTGTATTCTGCTGTTGTCAGACACTGTGTCTACAAATGTCAGTTAGGTCAAATTGATTGATAATGGGTTGACCTACTAGATCCTTACTGATTTTATTTTTTTTTCTATAAATTATGGAGAGCAGAGTGTTGATATAGCTGACTATAATTGTAGATTTGTGAATTTCTCCTTTCAGTTTGACTCTTTTTTTCTTTTGTTTTTGTGTCAAATTTTTATTTAAATTCTAGTTCATTAACACATAATGTAATATTAGTTTCAGGAGTAGAATTCAGTGATTCTTCACTTACATATAACACCCAGTGCTCATCACAAGTGACCTCCACAATACCCATCACCCATTTAGCCTATCAACTCACCCGCCTCCCCTCCAGGAACCCTCAGTTTTCTCTCTATAATTAATAGTCTCTTATGGTTTGCCTCCCTGTCTTTTTTTTTCTTCTTTGCCTTATGTTTATCTCTTTTGTGTCTTAAATTTCACATATGACTGAAATAATATGGCATTTATCTTTCTCAGACATACCTGTTTCACTTAGCATAATATTCTCTAGCTCCATCCACCCTGTTGCAAATGTCAAGATTCCTTTCTTTTTGATGGCTGAGTAATATTCCATTATATATACATACATACACACACACAGACTCACACTCACACACACTCACACACACACACACACACACACACACACGCACACACCACCTCTTCTTTATCTATTCATCAGTTGATGCTTATGGGCTGTTTCCAAATTTCACTATTGTCGATAATGCTTCCATAAATATCAGGGTGCATGTGCCCCTTCAAATCATTGTTTTTGTATCTGTTGGGTAAATACCTAGTAGTGCAGTTGCTTGGTTGTAGGTTAGTTCTATTTTTAACTTTTTGAGGAAACCGCATACTGTTTTCCACAGTGACTTCCCCATTCTGCCTTCTCACCAACAATGTAAGAGGGTTCCCGTTTCTCTGCATCCTTGCCAACTTCTGTTGTTTCCTGTGTTGTTAAATTTAGCCATTCTTACAGGCGTGAGGTGGTATCTCAGTGTGGTTTTGATTTGTATTTCCCTGATGATGAATGATGTTAAGCACCTTTTCATTAGTCTGTTAACCATTTGTATGTCTTCTTTGAAAAAACGTCTATTCGTGTCTTCTGCCCATTTCCTTAACTAGATTATTTGTTTTCGGGGGCATTTTCCTTCAGTTCTATCATTTTTTTCTTCATGTATGTTGAAACTCCCTTTCTTATATGCATAAATATTTAGGATTCCCATGTCTTCTTGATGAAATGACCTTTTTAACATTACAAAAAGTCTCTTTTTATCTCTGGTAATCTACTTTTTCTGATACTAACATATACTATACTTGCTATAGAGCATCCTTTTGGTTATTAGCATGACATTTTCTCTATCTCTTAGGTTGCAACCTATTTGTGTTTCTAAATTTAAAGTTTCTTGTAAGCAGCATACAGTTTAGGTCTCCTTTTTTTTTTAATCCAGTTTGATAATTTCTAATCAAATTGGCATTTAATCATTTAATGCGTTTATTGAGTTAGGTTTAAATTTAGTAACTTGCTTTTTGTATTCCATTTGTCTAAACTGTTCTATTCTGTTTTTCGTCTTTTATCTGCCTTCTTTTGGAATAATTGAATATTCTGTAATTCCATTTTATTTCTTTTGTTGACTTAGCTATAATTCTGTTATTTTAGTGATTGGTTTGGAATCTATAGTGTACATATTTAAGTTATCATAAGCTTTCTTTAGGAAGGTTAGGGGAAAGGTTTCATGGCTGACTCAGTCAGAGGAGCAAGCAACTCTTGATTTCAAGGTTGTAAGTTCAAGCCCCACATTGGGTGTGGAGATTACTTAAAAATAAAATCTTAAAAAAAATAAAAGTCAGGGGAAGATGGTATGAATAGGAAGATTTTACGCTCACCTGTCCATGGATATATGTAGGTATATCCTAAGAGACTCACCCAGAAAACAAACTGAAGACTGTCATAACAGACTCTCCACAGTTAATCCTAGAGAGGACATTGCATGGAAAAATGGTAGGAAGGGCAGAGTTCCAGTTGGGAACCAAACTAACCTGTGAGACTAATCACAAATGGGAGGGTCACCACAGTAATGGAGAAGGCAAAGGAGCAGACCCCACACCAGGCCAGGCACCCCAGACATGGGGAACCTGCACTGGGAAGATGAGTCCCTATAACCCTTGGCTTTAAAAACCAGAGGGGCTTAATTTTGTGAGTTTTTATAATCAGTGGGGCTTAACACCAAGAACTTTAAAATTCAGTGGGCTTGGCTCAGGGAGAGCTGGAGAGCTATAGGAAACTGTCCCCACCCTTGAAGAGACAATATAACAAACAATCCCAGGAGGATAAAACATAGAATGAGCAGTTTGAAATATGTCTGGGGTATATGGAAAGATGTATTTATTAATCTCAGAACATGCGCTGAAGGGGCAGAGATCTTTAGGAGATTTCTCCAAGAACAAAATAGCAACTGTGTACCATTTTTCTTACCCACACCCCACTGGGCCTAGATACCTGATGCTTGCAGGAACCAGCATGAACACTCACCACCTAACTTGCTAACACCTCGTACCCCGCCTTCTCCTGTAGATCCATCCAATCCAACTCATCTGAAGGAGTCTCTCTAAAGCAGCATCTGATGTGTTTCCTTCTGCAAGCAGCCCTGACAGTGACTAGTACAAGTAACTCTTGCCCTGGGAAGAGGGAAAATAACCACATGCACCAGTTTGAACTGCAGCACCAGCAGCGGGCTGGAAGCAAATATCTGATTTGAGTGCTAGCCTTGCTCACCAACAGAAACATCACAAGAGATAGCACAAACAGCTTGTAGTTCAGGGTCACTGCAACCCCAACAGACAGAGGGAAGATATCCACTCTCGCTACAGGCCATGTCCACCAATGAAGGCCTCTCAGGGGACACCATGAGGAGAGTGCCCTACAGTTCAGTGTGACTACAGTCCCAGCAAACAGACTGAGGGCAAGCATGTGGTCTAACCCAATTGCAGGCTCAAAGTAACCCCAGCTCCTTAACAGCACAGGGATCAAATCCTACCCAAAATAGGCAGAGGAGGCCATTGGAGCCAACTGAGCCAAAAGCAAACACAGATCAACCACAACAGTAGGATGCATACAACATACAAGAGATGTCCCTGAAGCACCTGGTGCTGAATAGGTGACATTGCACTACAGGGCACCAGAGGACCTCTTCTTCATAAGGCCACTACTTTCAAGACCAGGAGACATAGCTGACTTTCTTAAGACACATGAAAGAGCAAAACACAATCACTTCAAAGAGCTAAATGAAATGATACGCAATATTCCTGACAAAGAAGTCAAAGTAATGGCCGTAAAGACACTTTCTGGACTGGAGAAAAGAGTGGAAGATCTCAGTGAGATAGTCAACAAAGAGATAGGGGGGAAAAATATATATATATATAAAACAGAGATGGAGATCTCAATAACTGAAATTTAAAATACGCTAGAGGAAATAAGTAGTAGACTAGAAGAATCAGAAGGGTGGATCAGAAGCTGCAAGACGGAGTGATAGAAAACAACCAAGTTGAACAGCGGAAGACAAAAAGAATAAAAAATAATAAGTCAGGGAACTCAGAGCTGTCATCAGGCATAATAACATTCATGTTATAAGGATCCCAGAAGGAGAAGAGGAGAAAACAGGGAGAAAAGTTATTTGAAAAACAATGATAACTGAAAACTTCCCTAATCTAGGGAAAGAAACAGACCTCCAGATCCAGAAGTCAGAGAAGGCCCCCAATAAATCACCCCAAAGAGGTCCACATCAAGACACATAGTAATTAAAATGGCAAAAAGTAGTGATACAGAGGGAGAATTTTAAAAGCAGTAAGAGAAAAGAAAACAAAAACAAAAACAAAAAACAAAAAAACACATACAAGGGAAACCTCATAAGGGTATGAGCTGATTTTTCAGCAGAAAGTTTGCAGGCCAAAAGAGAGTGCCATGAAATATTTAAAGTGTTTAAAGGAAAACAAACAAACAAACAAAAAACAAAAACTAAAACAAAAACAAAACCCTGCAACCAGGAATACTTTATGCAGCAAAACCGCCATTCATAATAGATGAAGAAATAGTTTCCCATATAAAAAAAAAAAGTTAAAGGAGTTTATCACCACTAAATCAACCTTACAAGAAATGTTAAAGGGTATTCAGTGAGTGGAAAGAAAAGACCATAATCAAAAAACTACAGATGAAAAAAACTATCTGATGAACACAGATGCAAAAATTCTCCACAAAATGTTAACAAATTGAACCTTCAATACATTAAAAAAATAATAATAATTCACCACAGTCAAGTGGGGTTTATTCCAAGGTTGCCAGAGTGGTTCAATATTGACAAATAAATCACTGTGTGATGTATCACATTAACAACAGAAAGGATTTTTAAAAAGGCATAATCATTTCAATAGATATAGAAAAAGCATTTAACAAAATACCATATCCATTTATGTTAAAATCTCAAAGTAGGTATAGTGGGAACACACTTCAACGTAACAAAGGCCATATATCGATAATCCATGGTTAACATCATACTCGCTGGGGAAGCTGAGAGTTTTTCCTCCAAGAACAGGA
Source organism: Paguma larvata (assembly GCA_030068075.1). Lineage (NCBI taxonomy): Eukaryota > Metazoa > Chordata > Mammalia > Carnivora > Viverridae > Paguma > Paguma larvata. The sequence goes on from CM057831.1 coordinate 50,427,019, forward strand.
ACAAGACTAGGGTGTCCACTCTCACCACTTTTATTCAGTCTAATACTACCCATAGTGATCATACAAGAAAAAGAAATAAAAGGCATCCAAATTGGTAAGGAAGAAATAAAACTTTCACTATTTGCAGATGACATGATATTATATAGAGAAAACCCTAAAGACTCCACTACCAGCACTGATATATGAATTCAGTAAAGTTAGAGGATATGAAATCAATATTCAGAAATCTGTTACATTTCAATACACTAATCATGAAGTAGAAGAAAGAGAAATTAAGAAAACAACCACATTTATAATGCATTAAAATGAATAAAATACCTAGGGACAAACTTAACCAAGTAAGTGAAAGACCTGTACTCTGAAACTGTAAAGCACCGATGAAAGAAATTGAAGATGACACAAACAAATGGAAAAATATTCCATGTTCATGGATTGAGAGAATATTGTTAAATGTTCTTCCTACCCAAAGCAATCTACAGATCTAATGGAATCCCTACCAAAACACCAACAACATTTTTCACAGAACTAGAACAAATAATCCTAAAATTTGCATGGAACCACAAAAGATCCTGTATAGCAAAAGCAACCTTGAAAAAAAAAAAAACTGGGTGTATCACAATTCCAGATTTGAGGGTATACTAAAAACTATAATAATCATAATATTTATTTAAGTAACATTGTTTTACCTAGCATAATATGTTTTACATTATATATTTTTATTATTTATTATTTCTTCGGTTTTATGCTTTAAATTATTTTTTAAGATGATTTTAAAAGTTAAAAAATAAAAGAGCAGAACACCTTTTCTAGTGCTATTCAGTGCTTTGTATAGATGCAGCTATACATCTATAAATGTATAGAAGTATAGAGCAGCTGTACCAGTTTGCTTCCTTCTGATACAGTTTTCATTTTGTCTGGAAGACTTCCTTTAATATTTCTTGTAGATCAGGTTTGTTTGTAACAAATTCTTTTACCTTGTATCCGTGGGAGAACGGGGAACACAATATTTACCATCATTTTGCAAAGATTTTCAGAGTATAGAATTCCAAGTTCATAGACTGGGTCTGCTTGTTTGTTTAGTATTTAAAAATATTCTGCTCTCCTGTGATCATTTGTGTCAGTGTTCATCTGTATGTAATCGTCCTCACACCAACAAATCCTTATCAGAATATATCTATCTTTGATTTTTACCAGAATGGTTAGGAATGTCTTGGTGTAGGTTTTTTGTGTTTTTTTTTTAAATATAATTTATTGTCAAATTGGTTTCCATACAACACCTAGTGCTTATCCCAACAAGTACCCTCCTCAATGCCCATCACCCACTCTCCCCTCTCCCACACCTCCCCCATCAAACCCTCAGTTTGTTCTCAGTATTAAGAGTATCTTATGTTTTTCCTCCCTCTCTCTCTCTCTTTTTTTTCCTCTTCCCTTCCCCCATGGTCTTCTGCTAAGTCTCTCAAAATCCACCTATGCATGAAAACATATGGTATCTGTCTTTCTCTGACTGACTTATTTCACTTAGCATAATACCCTCCAGTTCCATCCACATTACTGCAAATGGGAGTATTTCATTCTTTCTCATTGCCACATAGTATTCTATTGTATATATAAACCACATCTCCTTTACCCATTAGTCAATTGATGGACACTTAGTCTCTTTACATGATTTGGCTATTATTGAAACTGCTAGTATAAACATTGGGATACATGTGCCCCTATCCATCAGCACTCCTGTTATCTCTTGGGTAAATTCCTAGTAGTGGTATTGCTGGGGCATAGGGTAGTTCTATTTCCATTTTTTTGAGGAAACTCTACACCATTTTCCAGAGCGGCTGCCCCAGTTTGCATTCCCACCAACAGTGTAATAGGATGCCAGTTTCTCCACATCCTTGCCAGCATCTCTAGTTTCCTGATTCATTCATTTCGACTTAATTGGTTTGGGGGTCATTGAGCTTTTCAATCTATGGTCTACAGTTTTCATCAGTGTTGGAAACATGTTGGACATTATTTCTTTAAATATTTTTTCTGCCCTTCTCCCTTTCAAGGACTCCAATTACATATATGTGTGGCCCTGATAAATTGTTCTACAGTTCACTGATAATTTGTTCATGTTATTTTCAGTATTTCTCTTTGTGTTTCATTAGATATAGTTTCTATTACTATGTTTTCAAGCTTATTGTTTTTTTTTTTTCTTCTGCACTGCCTTTTTTCCTATTGTTCTCATCCAGGGTGCGTGTGTGTGTATGCGCGCACGTGTGTGTGTATTTAAATATGAAGCATCGTTTTCTTCATCCCTAAAAATTAGATTTTTATATCTTCCATGTCTCTCCTTAACATTCTCATGCTTGCTTCCACTTTTTTGAACATACAGAATATAATAACTACGTTAATAGTTAAGATAAGTATTTTAACTTTGTATCTACTATTTCTATCATGTGTGTCATTTTTGTAATTTCTACGACAGGTGTTAGTTTCAATTGATTTACTTTTCTCTCATTATCAGTCTTATTTTCCTGCTTCTTTACAAGTATTTTTTTTTTTATTGATGCAACTAGTTACTGTGAATTTTATTTGGTTGGTCCTTGATATTTTGTATTCCTATAAATATTCTTGAGCTTTATTCTGGGACATAGTTACCTTATTTGGGAACAACTTAATCCTTTCTAAATTTGCGTAACAAAGCAGAGGAGGCTTTAATCTAGTGCTAATTTTATCTCACCAGCAAGACAGAATTCTTCTGAATCAATTCTACCTGCTGCTCTACTGATTATGAGGAATTTATACTCTAGTTGATGGGAACAAGAGCTCTTTCCAGACCTGAGTGAGCTTTGGTGATTGTTTCTGATAATCCTTTTAGGTAGTACTTCCCCTGTACTTGGTTAGTTTCCTCATATGCATGTTCTAATCAGTACCAGGTAAAGATTTGAGGACCCACTGTAAATCTCTCTCTCTGAGTAGCCATTTTTTCTGACACTCTGCCCTGTAAACTCCCATTATATTGACTCAAGGTGCCTTCAGTCATCTACATTAGCCACCTGCCCCATCCCTCCAAACCCTTGTGCTATGGAAACTCCCTCCAGACAGTAAATTGGGGGCAATTCTAAGGCATACTATATTTGTTTCTCTTCTATCAGGTATGACTCTTTTGCCCTGCCTAATGTCCAGTGTCTGAAAATAGATTTTTATATTTTATCCTTTTTTCCCCCATTATTTTGAACAGGAGATTATATCTGGGTCCCCATTACCCCACTTTGCCTAGATTTGATTTTGATAGTCTTGAACACTAGATGAGGTGTTTACACTTTATCTTTAACAGGGGCAGTAGAGAACAGTTGAAGGCTTTTATGGTGGGGAGTATAGCATGTATTTTAAGAAATTCACCTTGATAATTATAGGGAAGATAGTTTGAGATGAGGAGATACTTGGGGCCCAGTAGTAGATTATTGTATATATGGTCATAAATGGTAGATTATAAGCTTTTCTGCAAGCCTAGGGAATAAGAACACATGTGTTAACTTTCATTTAGAGTAGGGAGGGAGGATTGTGTTAAGTGCTTTTATCAATTGCTTTGCTTTTGCATGAAGAAGTATGAGAGGAAAAAATAAATAAATAAAGCAAATTAATACAGAGAAACAGGCCTGAGGCTAAGATTTGTTAAATTCACAGCAGGATAATTGTTCCTTTTTTAATGGAGATTTTTTATGATTATTATTTGGAAGTACAAGTAGCAATTTTATAAGGGGTTATCATCTCCTCTCCCTCCTATCATCCTGAAAAGCTGAGGGAGAAAAAGCCAGAGTTCTGATGTTTGCCAAATTTTATCCACTTCTGATTACGTGTTTCCCCACACTTACCCTTCGGCACACGTGATCCTTAAGAAGATCATTGATAGGAAAAATAATCTATCCCATTAATGTTTTCTTATTTAGGTCTAAACGCTATTCCCACAGATCTTAAGATTGAACTGGACAGAGACTAAGAGAAACCACATTTGTGAACAGGCCTGCCAGGGCCCCTGAGGAACAAGTATCTCATCTATTATTTATGCTTTCTACTTACATTATTTGGATTTTCAAGATGAACCCAAATACAGTGGCCTCTGGGCACTCAAACACAGGAAAAGGCAATGATTTATTGACAAATAACGCTAACAACATAAAGGTAGTCTGGAACAAAGATGATGATGGGGAGTAATAGTCAAACTGCCAACCACTGGGGACAGTGTATCAGGAAAACAAACAAATTCAGGTTGTTTTAACTACATACACATAGAACTAGCAGCAACCTAAGAATGTGGTATAATTGGGGGAGGAGAGGACAAGAACATGTGAATAACACAATTAGAACACATGTGATTTAAAGCACAGCAGTCATTTACAGCTCTCTTTCAAACCCATCCCCTCTTTAAGGACCTTAGACTGTAGGTAGGGAAGCTTTCCTCGTTGCACAGAAAATAAAACTGAATTTTAATTTTTTTTAATGTTTATTTATTTTTGAGAGACATACAGACAGAGTATGAGCAGAGGAAGGGCAGAGAGAGAGAGGAAGACACAGAATCTGAAGCAGGCTCCAGGCTCTGAGCCGTCAGCACAGAGACTGACGTGGGGCTAGAACTCACAGACTGTAAGATCATGACCAAAACTGAATTTTAGAGAGAGTAAGGAACTTGTTCTAGATTTCATCTGCCTTGTACTCTTGTACACAATTCCTTCCCCTTGGGGTGCAAAGCTTCACCCATACTATCAAAAATTCCTGTGGTTCTACTTCTGGGGTCACACAGATTCATTCCTGGGGTCTCTTATGTTCTACTGCAAACCCTTGTGTTCTATTCTGCAGACTCTGGTTTATGCCCCGTAACCTCCTACGTGTATTGACTTCAACAGAGCAGTTCATTTAATCTGATTTGCCCTGAGCTTGGAGTCTGTCTTTCTCTCCTGCAAAGGGATCCAGTTCACTCCTGTGTTCAGCCCTGACTCTCAAGATCTCAGCCTGCATTCTTCATGTCTAGAAAAGGAATTCAGATACTAGGAGATGCAGGGTGTAGTAGTCCACAAATGTCTACCACATGTCTACAAAGCCCGGACTTTAGAGCCAGGAGTAACCTCTGTTTAGATCTTAGCTCCCAACTTACTAGCTGTGCTGGGGCAAGTCTCTAAACATGTATGAGACTCTAGGTTCTCCTCTGGACAAGAGGGGCAGTGCCTACCTTATAGATTATTGCAGGGTTTCTCAGCCTTGGCATGTAGACATTTGGAGCCAAATAATTCCATTGTAGAATTTTGGCAGCTATCCATTGTAGAATGTTTGGCAGCATCCCTGGCCTCTACAAAATAGATGTCACCACATCCCAAGTTGTAAAAATCAAAAATATGTCCAAAAAATGACAAAATCCCTTGCATAGCAAAATTATCTACAAAACCTGTATACAGAATTGTCTACAAACAAAAATTGAAAACTACTGGGCTATTGTAGGTATTGTAGGTGTTATAAATAATATATAAAAAGTTCCTTGCACATAGTAAGTGTTCAGTAAAAGAAAGCATTTGTTATCAATATCATTGTTACCAAGATGATAACTAGGAATTAATAAGAATGGGTCTGAAAATCAAGAGTATCTTGCTTCCTGGTCCAGGGCTTCTAAAATGAGAGATACACATTCCTTGAAGAAGTCTGTGAAGTCAGGAATAAAGTAGTGAGCCAGAGAGATTGATTCAGTTAAAATATGGGCAAACAGTTAAATTTAAAACTGGGCAATTAAAATATTTTTTCTCAATTAAAAATACAAATGGCCAATAGCTATATGAAAAGGTGCTTAACATCACAAGTCATCAGGGAAATGCAAATCAAAACTACAATGAGATGTCACTTCACACCTGTTTGGATGGCTAATATAAAAAAGACAAGAGATAACAAATGGTGGTGTGGGTGTGAAGAAAGGAAAGTCCTGTGTACCATCAGTAATAATGTAAAATGATACAGCCATTTTGAAAAACAGAATGGCACTTCCTCAAAAAAACTTTAAAATTTACCATAATGACCCATGATTGGTGGATCATAAATCTCACTTTTGGGTATATATTTAAAGGAATTGAAATCAGAATCTCAAAGAAATCCCACACACCCATGTACATTGCAACATTATTCAGCACTTTTCACAATAGCCAAGATACAGAAACAACCAAGATGTCCTTCAGCAGACGAATGGATGAAGAAAATACGGTACTTGCACACGAGGGAATATTATTCAACCATAAACAAAGAAGGAGACCATGCCATTTGAACAATATGGATGGATCTGCAGGGCATTCTGTTGCGTAAAATAAGCCAGAACGTGAAAGACAAATACGTTGTGATATCTCTTAAATGTGGACTCAAAGGGAAAAAATGTCCCAATTTCACAGAAACAGTGAGTAGAACAGTGTTTTCCAAGTGTTTTATTTAGACGTGGGGGGAAATGGAGACAGTGCAGAAGATCAAAGGGTACAAATTTTCAGTTGTAAAAGAATAGGTTATAAGGATTGGATATACAGTATGGTGACTATAGTAATAAATACATATTGTAACTTGAAAGTTGCCGAAAATAAATCTAAAACATTCTCACCACACACACATACACAAAGGACTTATATGAGGTAATGCATGTGTAGGTTACCTTGATCTTGGTAATCAATCTACAGTGTATATGTATACCAAATTATCATGTCGTACACGTTAAATATATGCCATTATATTTGTCGATTATTCCTCAACAAAGTTAAAAAAGAAAGACTGCATTTTGCTCTTAACTCTAAAGAGCTTCTGTTTATGTGGGTTATATCTGGCAATACTTGCTGTACAAGAAATCAAAACTAGAAAATTTAAAACTATTTGTTAATCATTTAAACTAACAATACACTCAGATGATGTTAACATAAATAACGTAATATGTGATAAGTATATTTCCCCAAAATAGTACGTTGTATTACATTTTTTCAATCTCTTTAATGTGGCTTAATCAAAAAAGTTGGATTATCATATCTGCTACTGCAATGAACCTGTTACAAAAATTATTTATCATATAGCCTCTAGAAAGTTCCTCTGTATATCCACGAGACAATATGAGTAGAAAGGGCAAGTAACATCCTAGTATTATTAAGAAAATAATAGGTCTGACCTCACAGACACCTTGAAAGGGTCTCAGAGTCCTACTGAAATCCCCGCATCCCTTTGAGAACCACTGGACCAATGTGCGAGGTGGACGTGGGGTCCATAAGAAGAAAGAATACTGAAGAATGAGACTGGACTGTATTTAGGGAGCAAATGGTGAAGGGCAGTCCCACTGCCCACTGAGGTGTTAGGACTTTATTATTTTTTTAATTTTTTTAACATGTATTTATTTTTGAGAGACATAGAGACATAGCATGAGCAGGGAAGGGCAGAGAGAGAGGGAGATACAGAATCTGAAACAGGCTTCAGGCTCTGAGCTGTCAGCACAGAGCCCGACGCGGGGCTTGAACTCACAGACCATGAGATCATGACCTGAGCTAAAGTCGGCCGCTTAACCAACTGAGCCACCCAGGCGCCCCAGGACTTTATTTTGAAGACCAGTGTTTCCCAAACTGGTGTTCAGTGAAACATTTTGAGTGATAGTAGTACTAACATCCTAGAAAAGATGTTGGCTCACCAAAAATTTGAGAAATAGCACACATCGTGTCCTCTCATAACATTTCCAATTCTCATAGCACATTCAAGAGCCCTGCTATAAAAAATAAAAATTTAAAAATTGAATCTGTATAACCTGGTCTTGCCCAAGTTATTTGAGCAAGGAAAACCTCACTCACTGCATATCTTTTGACTTATCACCCAGAACAGTATTTTGCTAGATACTCCATTGGCTTGGAGGATCCTTGAAGGACTGTAAGCAGAGAAGTCTCAGGTCAGGATGCATTTATAGAAGTAATGTCTCTTGCTTTTATGTGGAG